>VWZV01006848.1:1272690-1385343 GCA_013397155.1 Irena cyanogastra | reverse complement strand
GGTTTTTTTTTTTTTTTAAGTTTGTTTTCTTTTGCTGTGGGTTTTTTTTTTTTTTTTTTTTTTGGTCTCGTTTGTAGTGGGTTTTTGTTTGTTTGGGTTTTTGGGGGTTTTTTTGTATCTTTTTTTCGTCTTTTTTCCTTCTTGTACATAGATTTTTTTCAAGGGCTCTCCAGGTTCCAGTAAATGACACTGGGTTGTGTATAAAGCTCTGGCATTTTAGTCTCTAAAACCAGGAAATTAATATGTATGTATTTTTCAGTTTTTTATCTTGTGAATACAAAGACTGAATCAAACCATCAAAAAGAAAGAAAGCGGGCTTTTTTTTTCCCTTGCCTAAGTTTTCTGGGACTCAATAATATTGCCAGTTTCTCTCCTGCTTCTATTTTGTCTTAAGGCTCTGCATCTTGGAAGACTGTGAAGCTGCTGTGTGATTTTTATCTCCATGATTAAAGTGTTACACTTTATTGAGCTCTTTGCATCAGCACCAAAATCTGCAATGCAGGATTTTACATAACACTTCATTTTCTCCTCACACCATTACTGTTATTAACCTGGTCGCAATAAACAGAAAATACAGCTCGGCTCATGATGCACTCCTGAGTTTGTGTGTGCATAACAGAAAAGGCAAAAGAAGAAAAAGAATGGAAATGAAAGGGCCTCCACCCTGTGAAAGACTAGGAATGGCTGCATAAACTTGTCTTTTCCTTAAAGAGCAATCTCAGCCTTTCAGAGTTAAAAGGAGAAGTACTGTGCTGGAGCTTCTGCATGTAAGGATTTCTTCCAAAATAAAAGATCAAAACATAAAGAACATCCAAACTCTCCAACTCATTATTATTCATCATTAGACTTCTCAGATGGAAGATTTGATTGATATCCTACTTTGGGATGTTGCACATTTCTTTGTTTAAATGACAAAGAACATGAGATGTGCCAAGAGGACACCGACAAGGGTTTGGAAACCAGCTGAGGAGCTGGATGTGCCAGCACGGATGACCTTCCCACTCCATCAGTGGGTGGAACCTGTGTGCTCCACAGACACAAAGTTCCTAGGAAAACAGTGTAAGTTAAATATCCAAATCTGTAGGAATATGGGTTTCTGACAGAGATTCTCTTTTTGCTGAGGCAGGAGAGACCTGCAGGCTCTGGAGCAAAGACATCTAGATGTGTAAGCAAACTACAGGAGACATGAAAAAAGAGATGGGTTGTCCATGAACAGATGGTCACCAAAACTTGATCAAAGCCTAATGGGGGAGGGAGAAAGAAAGCCAGTGTGGGGAAACCTGGCATGTCCCAGAGAGAGCCTTCAGTGGCAAGGTCAGTTTGGGTATGACCTGACAGAAACGCTTCAGGAGCTCAGGCGTCATCTTCAACATAACAAAATTAGGAGGCCAGGCTTCCTAGACTTGCTCTTCCCTCCAGATAACAGAAGCTCTCCTTCTGCAGCCCTGAAATGCTGGAGGTGGGGAGTTGGGGGATATCCTAAAAACCTGTGTGAGGCTGTCTTCACCCAGGTGCTGCAGGTCCATGAACCGCACTGTGCTGACACAGCAGCCCAAGGCATCTCCTGCCAGGAGTGGTCAGGAAAGTCAATGCAGCTCCTCAGACTGGGCCCTGTGGCACTGCTATAGCTTACCCTGAAATGTTCTGGTTATTTTTGAAGGATTGTTTTGTTTTTTAACCCAAGAGAAATGTTTTAGAAAGCTCGCCAAGCTTCTGCCCCCTACTTATGTGGGTTCCTGCTCTTTACTCATGCTATTTATTTTGTACTTGCTCTTTACTGAGTTTACCACAGTTTGAAATATAGCAGAACATTTTTCAGTTCGTCAGTGTGTTGTTTGCTGTCAAGGAGACGAAATGTTACTACTTTCCTCTGGAGAAGCTTAGGACATGATGGATGAAATGTCACAAATAATTAGACTTCTCTTATGAATTACATTTTTTAAACTTCTGTTTGCATGTCAACAGGTATGTTACAGATAGGCTGCATGGAAGGACCTGGGGAAATTTTAGTTCTCTGGGAACAGCAGTAATGTAATATCTGATAAGCTAGCTGAGACAAACTTTAAAAACTTCTACTGTGACAGTTTGGGGCTGTGAAAGATCTGAGTCCAGTGGCAGAATCAAAAAGGTCCAATCCAGTTCTTGAATAGCATGGGCATGATTAGGGATTTAAAGACTGTTTGACACAGTCTGACCTAAAGTCCATCCACTGCAGTGTCTTGTTTCTGATGGTGATGTTTTGTGGCACTGTTAAGCCCTACATGATACAACACCCAGGGATAATCTAAATAACTATCAGGCTTGGAGGAAATAAAAACTGCAGCTCACTTTCACACTTTGAGCAGAGATGTGCTGCATATAGGCAGATACTCAGATTGCATAAAATTATCCAGGAGACAGACATGAAAAAACCCTCCAACTCTGAACTGTCCCTGGATAACTGCTGTACCCTTTATGGGCTGGGCACACACCAATGAACACCCCCCAAATAGCTGAGCATGCTGAAAAATCTGCACAAAACAATCACAGGTATTCACACACTGTTTCTTCTTCAGGGTTTATATGAGTTTTGAGATCTCTCATCATTTTAATCTCTAAGTGTATAAAGGGCCAGTTGTTACAGCAATGAACACTGGATCAAACATAACACTGCAGCTGAATTACTGCTCTGAAAGCTTGTCTCACATGCAATGACTTTAAATTGCTTGCTTTGCTAGAAAAGCTGAAAGAATGCGAAGCCATGACACTCTAAATCACACTAATCAATGATGTAAATCTTAACTGTATGAATGTATCAATAATGAGGAATGCTCCAGGGGAAAAAAAACAGGGGAACTGCACACCTTTAAGATCTCCCTTCCATAACCAACTTATTCTCATATGTTGTAGAATCATCAAGAAAATAAAAAGACTGATAATTATGTGGCAAAATTTTCTTAACCCCCTTGACATGGAAATAAAGTCTTACTTTATCTATGGGGAAAAAAAAGTCTCTCACATGTTGTTTGCTAAGCAATCTCAACTGATTAGGAATGATTCAATTAAAATGGAAGCATAGCAGTGAATGACATAAAAAGCATCACTGAAATTGTCTCAGGGGATTTGAAATGTTATTTTTAATGCTAAAGAGAAACTGTATATACACAAATGTTTGAAGGGGAAGAGGAGCCATGAAGTTCCAGTGTTCGTAAACAGAACACAGCTGGTTTGGGGCACCACAGTATTCCAGATAAATATTATATATATATTTGTATTATCAAAGCAGAGCCTGGGAAAATAGTTTTCGAATACCAGGAAAGGGCAGGGGGAACACACCTCTCAAACCCTTTTTTTCTTCTTACTCAGAAAACAAAGCTGTGATCACCAACTCATCTCTAAGGATCATAAAACAACAAAAGAAAATTGCCTCCCAATGGCTAACATGATGAGAGGGAAAAGAGGGAGCTTGAGTAGCTTCTTGACTGTGCTGCTTCCTCCCAGCAACAGCTAATGAGATTCCCTGCCAAGGTGGAACCTGCCACACATCCTCTACATCAAAGGGAATCTGGAGGATATCCTATTGCCTTTGACTCCCATGCTGCCTGGTGGGGTAGAAAGGCACATCTGAAAGTCCCCATGACCCCCAGAAGTCAGGCATTGCTCTCTGAGGAGCCTGGAAGCTGGTAAAACCCATAATGGAGCCCTTGTTCTGCTGCTTCACCAAGGCCTGTATTCCAACAGCTGTGTGCACATTTTAGAGAGAGAAGTGGTTGCATCTCTGTCTCCCTCAGTCAGGCCCATCCTAACTAACACAGTGTCATCACTGTCCATCCTTCCTCTTCCTTCACACTGCAGCTAGAGAAAGCCCAGGAGCACTGTCAGATTTCCTGTGGTGAAATCAGAGACTCTCCCATGATGGGTTCCCAGCCTATTAATCTACTGTCCCACGTGCCACAAGCCAGCCCCAGGGTGCTCCCAGTGGGGCAAGGCTCAGTCAGCACCACAGACACCTGTGGCTGCTGTTCAACGTGCCTGTGCTCCCATGGCACTCTAGCCCATCTTAAAGCACTTCATGAACTGACTCAGTGGGGAGGGTCACACTAGAAATCAAAGCCCAGAGGGAACAGAACCTGCCCAGGGGCAGGCAGGATGTGAGGAACAGCCAACCAAAGCTTTCTGCTTCTGTCCATTATGCTGCTGCTCTTGTTCTGGAGGGTTAGGGTGAGTCTCCAGGTGCTGCACTGAAACCTTTTCCATGTTAGACTCTGCTTTCAAACAGAGTGAAGGCGGAGGTTGTAACTACAAAAATGACATGGAGAGGGGAGGTCACTCATCTCTTTCTCTCCTACTTCTTCTGGATAAGCATTTCTTTTAGGGGAGACAGGAAACCCTCATGGTCAAGTGCAGCTTCTACCACTGATCAATGCAGGCAAAGGAAACAGAAGAAGCTGGTTTTCAGTGAAACTATTTGACAACCTTGCTACTTGCTGCACTTTGGGAACCTTGCTTCCTTCATTTTGGGGCAGAGATATAAAGAAGTATTCCAACACAGAGGCATAATTTTGGCTCTGTTCCACTCGACTGGATATAAGGATGCACTGTCAGCTGCTGGGAACATAGCTCCCAGTGCTCTGATATTTTTTTGGATTTCTCTGGTTGGGTCCCAAGTCACTCTGCTCATTTATCACACATTGAAGATTGTTGTTTCCTAATACTTCTGCTACAGGGAATACTTCAGGAGGCCCTGCCTCCACTGTTCCCAAGCCAGCAGAAACAAAAGGGGCAGAAGCTTCCATCTCATGAAATGACATGTGCATTGATTTCTCAGTTCTGACACGGGCTTGACATTTGACCTTCAACAAATCATCCAGTTCCCCTCAGCTCCCACTCTTATAGTGGGCATTGCAGAAACCAGTTTGTCTCATCTCCATAAATCACCACCTCTCGTGAAAGACACTTGTCCATAGTGCCCACTACTGCAAATTCAATGGGATGCTGATCAGAACAGGAACTGCTGTACCATATATAGCCTGCCATTATACACACCTAAACACAACACCCTTTTCTTGTGCCCCAGGGTGCAAGCGCAAGAATTATTGGTAAAAGGAACATCCAGAAAAACGTTATTTGAAAAGAGGCTGTTTACTTAAGAAATTACCCCTACTTTGTATTTAATATTTCATACCGAAGGTTCAATCAATGCAGGAAATTCTCCTTCTATTCTCGTATCTCAACAATAATGATGCAAAAGGTCATACAATGTATCATCAATAAAATACTGTCTCTTGAAAATCAGTTTTCAGATAGTCAAATTATTTTTGAAATAGAAGTGTCATTCTTTAACTCTGACAGGAAGTTAGAGGCACAGCATTCAGTTTCTCCATTTAAAAATCAGAGTGTAAAAGGGTAGGGAAAAAAAAATGTCCCAAAAAATCACTAACACAAATGTCATTCAGGCCTGGCAAAAAGGAGCACAGAGATTAAACGTTACCCTTTATGGTTTGCAACCCAAACAGGAGATCACTGAGCTAGAGCATGACAATAAAATCTATTGCACATATGCCAACTAGCCAGTCAAATCTCCAGCTCTCTCCAGGCTGGAAAAAATAACCAAAGGGAAAAGAAACAACAGAACATCATAACAACTGAAAGAAGAAGTAACACTTCAAAAGCCTTTCTGTTTCAACTACGTATAATAAGCTGTTCCTGATACTGGGGAAAGTCTGAGGGCTGGATTTTTTTTTTCCTTTTAATGTGAGATTTTTACTCTGACAATTTATACTTAATGTTACTTGAACATAGGTTACTCTACCTGCACAGCAAAATATACTGACTTGGAGTTTAATTTTGAGACACTTAACATTACATTTTCCCGAGAAATGGTTGCTCTTCTCCTGAATTTGATGGCTCATTGAGCTTCCAGGTAAGAGCTGGTTTTACAGGGACATGTACATTCTTTACAGTCCTTGTAAAACTGCCTGGCCAGCCATTGCCTGGGGAACTTTTGGTAGGGGCAGGTTAATCTGTGCGACCTCCATAGTTCATCTGAAAGTGCTGCACAACTTTCTAAAGAGCCATCTTTATTTCCTCCTCCTCCGCTCCTCCGTTTCTGAGCGACTCCCAGCACACACTTTGTCAAGGATAGATGGATCAAACACAGAGGTGATCATAAACACATTTCTTCCTGTGAAAACATTTGCAGTGGTATAGATAAAGACTCAAGGCTGCCCACTTACACTCACAGTCCCTCGTGTACCAGCCCCAGTGCAAAACCATGTAAATGTGCAAACACAATGACTTTGCTCCAGCAGAAGTATTTCTGTTCCCACAAGAAACACAATCCAGCTGCTGGGAGGGACTTTTTATTAGCAGGGATCTGCCCTTTCCAGTAATGAAAATAATTTGTCTGTTCTCTGAAAGGACCAGCAGATGCCATTCATTCCAGGTTAAAGTCTTTTTCCTGTATGCTAATGTGTTTGATTTTTAAGCTGATGATGGGTAGTCTGTCAAAGTTATTTCAATGTGGAGCAAAGGGGTAGCTCCACACAGCTTGTAAGCCCTTCCTTCCCCATCCTCTGAAGCAGCATTAATCAGAATTGCTGCCTAAGCCACAGAACATTTTGTAACTCTACCCAGCCTCCTTCCCACCCCTTAACACCTCCTCTCCTCTTTCCCCCCACCCCATCAGCGCTGCTCCCCCAGCACAAATTGCCCCACATCTGTACAAAGGACAGGCGGAAGAATAAGGTGACAGTTCTTTAAGGAAAGAATAAAAATGCAAATTAACAAACACCAAATTTGCTGTAAACATTAAATACTTCAGACATGAAACCTTCTGTGCTACAAGAGTGCTTTCAGCATTATCTATTCACAGCAGTTCCTCTGCTCCTGAGGGTCATAAACACTGAGAGATGGAGCCAGCAAAAAAGCTCTAGTTGAAATTCAGCTCACAGCAAAAGCAATTTCCGAGTGTGCAAAGTGCTGTCAGCAGGCCTGATGTTTGTGTATGAAATATAGACAATATGACTGGCCCATCGGCAGTCACTGTCAGCCTGATGGATGGGGCCTGGGAAGAAGTAAAGCGGCTGCCGTTGGGGCCCAGGCTATCAGATGCTTGATGGAGATTCGGGGGCTTAATAGAGGTAAAAGTTTCTTCTAATCGGACCAAATTTCCAGCGGTGATCACAAAGGAAATAAAAGGGACAGCGATCTGATACGAGGGCACAAGCAAGGCTTCCCCGCCTCAGCAGGAAACAGAGGAGGAAAGAGATGCATTCCCAACACGGAGGAAAACTGGATTCTTTGTTCTTGGAGCTCAGCTGTCCCAGAACAGACAGGACAGCCCTACAGCTCACTGTGTGCACAAGCATCTTTGGGTGTTCCCCACTGCCCACTCTCCAGGCAAAATGAAAACATCACTCTGCCATCCCTCTGGTGCCCTTCACAGCACACTTGTTGCTGTGACAGAGTGGGGGCTGACGGACACAGCACCACACCCATGCAGAAATATTTGTCAAACAGCCAGTTCAAATGTCCTTGTTCCTTTTACCATTTGGAAGCCACAGTTCTGGCTATTTCCTTTTTTTCTTTTGGTTGTTATGTGGGTAAAACTTCATGTGCAGTATGCGTGGGACATCTGCAATAAAAACACAGAGGGCTAAACTCCACATCATACCTCGTGCTATGGGGCCCTTTCCTCATGATGTCCCTCAGGCAGAAAAAGTAGAGGCCATAGTAAGAAGGCATGGCACGGGTCAGGGCACTCATAGTGCTTCAGTTATTTATACTTGTGCCAAAAAACCATGAAAATCTAAAGACTCTGTTGAAAAAACGCTGATCACTTCAATAAGGATACAGAGCAATCAGAAGTCAGCCTCAAAGTCCACAAACCAGTCTGCAGCCAAACTGTATATATTTTAAAATTAAAAAAAACACAGCTTTGATCCATCCCTATTTGCAAAGGCAAAGAAGGGCTGACAGCTTGTGATGTTTGCCTCCCTTCAGGTATGTGAGAAGGCAAGTTCACGGCATAGGGAAAGGCAGAATTATTGCAGGTTTTCGCTCCAAAACAGGACTGTCAAGCAGAAGAAATGTCAATGAATGCTTAAATTTCTTAAGCAAAACCACCATAAGAATTGAGGCAAAATGCAGAACAGGAAATTAAAGTTGTGCACAAATGGGAAACCACCCCAGGTCTAGCAGTCTGTGTAACATTTTGGAAGAAGCAAGCTATTTCTACAAGAAACCATAGCTTAAGAAAACCCTTCCTTTTCACTAGGACTTTATACTTTTCACCCATCATTACAGGCTCTTCCTGGATCAGAAATAAAACCAAGAGTGGCTGCTGGGGGTATTTGGGGAATTTAAAATGGTCATTTCTTTGCACCAGTGTTTAAATAGCTCTCCAACAGGAGAAGCAGCAAAATTTTCAACACCCTAAATGGTCATGGTCATCATAATGGACCCGGGCTCAAGAGGATGGAGCACACTTGATTAGCTCCTGCCTGACCTTCCAAACACAGAACCTACTGGTTCTCTCCCCTCAGGCATGCTCTCTACAGCTAGAGATTTTCTTCCCTGAAAAACCCCTCCCCAAAGACATCCATCCCTGCTCTCAGGCTGGTCTGCACACACTAAACCCATCAGTATTTCCACCACACTCTGCAGGGCTTTTCCTCTGAAACCCAGTTCATTCTGCCCCAGACTCAGCTGGAAACTCTGCATCCCAAAGCCCCAGCTTAGAACTTGTCACAAGGGCTGGCTGTTTCCTACTTACCAAAGGGACACAGGAGCAGGCAGGACCCAGCTGGAGCCTCTGGTAGCAAAGCATCTCCTGACATTAATATCCTTTAGCACAGGCTCCAGAAGAGCTGCTAACAGTGAGCTTTTAAAAAAGATTGCTGCATCTTTAACAGGTTTAAAACCAAGCTCCTTTACACTATTACCAGCACCTGATGAAAACCACTATCCTACTGAACTCACCAGTGGGCCATTAGAAGTGTGTCAGATTATATTAACTAGGCAATTAAAAAAAAAACACCCAACCAGCAACAGCAAGGAGCAGCAGCTCGGCTGGTGAGGACAGCCTGTCTGTCGTTTTGCAAATCCCCAAATTAGTTTTGAAAGGCCACTTTCAGCCTGGAGTTAAGGCCAGATTTACCCTCTGCGTTGTCTGCAATGGGTTGAATCTCTGCAGCAACCTGATAAAACTGATTATTTATGATAAGTGACTGACACTGGAACAGTGCCCAAAAGGCGAAGGAATGAAAGCTGCTGTGACCCCCAAATGAGAAGATTTTCTTTGATCAGCTTGCACCAACTTCTAAAAAAATTATGACTTTTGTTTTCTTGCAGGAGATCAAATAATTAAACAAACAGATGTGCAGATATTAATAACAAAAGGTGTTGCATGAGGGAAGCATTCAACCACAAACAAGCCATTTATTTTAAGACTTAAGTGTTGCTGAAATTCCCAATCAGAAGAAGAAAAAATGATTTTTAAGTGTGATGTGGGAGGCATTTTAGAGAACTGGGGGTAATTTAAAACAGAATATGCTTTTTTGATGAGACTGCCAAAACCAAGATGCCTCTAGATAAAAAATAAAGAAAAAAAAAAGTTAATTTACATACAGACAGAGCTGTCAAGCGAGTCATCAGCAGAGAGAGGGATAACAAGTCGTTGGGTAACAACTCCCTTGTTAGGAAGATGGCAGCAAGAAGCAGGATCAAGGGAAAAGGAAAGTCACTGTACAGATGTTTTAAAGGAACAGTTAGCATTTTCTGTGGCTTGGAGGGGCTGAACATTGCAGCTGCTTGCTCGGCGAAAGTAGAGAAACCACCTGCATGAAGGATGTGTGCACAGCTGGGGAAATAATTGAGTAATATCTTCTATTTCTGTTCAGCATACAAGGGTCTGAGCAAGGAATTTGGCTCTAGACTCCAACCTCAATTTTCCTCAGCTTTATGCTGTTGGGGAAGGGCAGGAAGGATGTTACTTTGGAGATTTACCTCTCCAGGATAGCCAGAAGTGACTTGAGGAGGCACTGGGGAGAGAGTCACAGGCCCTGCCCAAGAAATCTCAAGGAGTAACACACACCCACACATACTCCTTGAGTGCTGCTGGATGAAAAACCCATGCTAAGAAGAATAAATGAAAAATGCAGGCAGTTCCTGTCTAAGAGGTGCAGAGAGCAGATCTCGGGCTCCCATCAACACGGCAGCTGCTCCTTGTCCCTCATTGCATGCCCTCAGTGCCACCAGCAGCACAAGGACCTCTGGCATCCAAGGTAAGGAGGAAAAGGTTCCCCAGCCCAGCCAGAGGCACCTGGGGTTGAGCCACCTCTCCTTCCTTACCTTGAACAGCAGAGGCTTTCATACTATTCCCATTCCTTCTCTGTCTGTGGATGCAGCAGACCCCACGTGCAAGCACAGCTCCAAGGGGTAGGGTTTGTCTGCTGGAGTGCTGGTTATTCCCAGCAGAGCAGAGAAGAGGGAATGGAAGTGCTGACCAATTCCATCTGCAGGCCATCAGCTGAACTGGGCTCTAGTGGTTTCTTTGATTTGTAAATCTCTTCTGCCAGATTTACCTTTCCCTGCCAAACTCTTTCCTGAAACCTGAGAGCCATCATCCTTTTCTACTCCTTTAATCAAAGATCCCCCAAGAATTGTGAATGTTCTGAGAAAATTTGATGAAAAAGAGATTAATTCCAAGTGGAACCCCTGCTTATTCTTTACAGACATGTGTCTGTGGCGTGAGAAGGGGACAGATTGCTGGGCTTAAATGGTCTCACATTGCAGAAAAGAAACCATGGAATATCCCTCAGCGTCTCAGCCATGACGGGAGAAAACTGAGACCTCAAGAAACAGCATGGAGTGATCCATAAAACCAAAGCACTGACTGTAATAATCACCTGCTTTTCATGGAAGTCAGGCTCACTCTGACCACATTGCCAACCCATTGGCTTTTCCCCACTGGCTCGCTGTCCTCACTCACTGAGCTGGTGGCTCACCTGTGAGCTGGGTGGGCACTCAGGCCCAGCTGATGCTTTCCTGGTGGGTTCCATGGAACGTGGGTGCCTCAAGCCTGGCAGAGAACTGTGTTCATCACATTTTGACCGATGTCAGCTGGAACCCTGCCTCTGACAGAGGGAGTAGGTGAAGCAGCCCATGTCCTCCAAAACAAGAGAGCTGGGTGAAATTCTACTGCCTGAGCCTTTCCAGATAAAAAGGACCATGGCAAAGCGCATGGTTTTTCAGGAAAAAAAGAAAAACCTTTTGTCTAGAAGTGAATATTTTATGCAAAAATACATGTGTCCATTCTTACATGCTACCAAAATAAATCCTTACACTGTGCTGAAGCTAAATATCACAAAGAGAATTTATTTTAATAAAGAAATAAGGTATGTATGGCAAAGGCTTTACAAAGAAGAAAAACTTTAGGACCAGAACTCTCCTAATAATGTTTTACATGGCCATTTTCATGTATGCATTTGTGGTACAAAGCATTGTGCATGCTGCACAGAACTGCACCTTTGTGACCACTGAATATTTGAGTAAATGCAACTTCAATGTGATAGTGGGTTTCTTCACGAGAGTACAGAAAATAGCTGTTAGAACAGTGCAAAGTGTTTTGTTTTTTTTTTTTTTTTTAAAAAGCACAGTAGGGTAAGAAACAACTTGGGTGGCTGTGGGGGTGGACTGGCTAATCTAACAGAGTGTTCCTGTCTCTGTTTTCCAAGTTGCTACAGAAATGACAAATCTACCCAAAATCCAGCCCAGGTGACTCACAGTTATCTGCATGTCCCCATGTGATTGCAGTGATGTGGACTGGAGATGGGGTTGAGTTTCGGAAAGCAACGTGCACCCACAACTCAGACTGACTTCATCTTCCAGAAAATACACAGAGCTCAGTGCACTCAGTCTTACAGGAAACCACCAGCAAATCTTTCAACAGTATATCCTCAGGAAAGAGAGGTGCTCAGCCAGGAGAGGATTCCTGGCTCCAGGGCTCTACATATATCCAAGACATGTCTCTGACCGTTTCACACAGACAGAAAAATGATCAGTTCTTGGTGGCACGTGGTCCTTCCTTCCTCTGCATGACCAAAACAATACCAGGATTCAAGACAAATGCCAATTATGAGGTTGGGGTTGGTGAGACACACACATACACACAAGACAGGGGGTGGCCATGGGAGCTGAAACAGCCTGGCACACCCACCTCGCCTTGTTAATGCCACAATGTCCCTGTGCAGACAGATGTTCCACTCCTGTGCAACCCCCTCCCCTTTATCAAGGTTTTACACCCTTCACTAAAAATCATTCTCAACGTTTTCCTTACTCTGACCTCGCTGTGCAAGAAAACAGCAGCACCAATGGTAATAAAATGTGTCCTTTAGTTTCAGTGCCTTCCATTTAAGCCATGGAAATGGGAAGCAGCAGCTGCTGATGGCTGTATAAACATAACTGTCCACAGAGCATAACTGGCACTTTGCTGAACTCATCTCTGCAAAATAATAGATGTGGCTGGTCTGATGTGATAATACTTGATTGATTTACCCACATGGTATTTAAAATGTGGCTGATGTGACCCTTTTGCTCCAGCCTACCCATGAACCATAGATTTAAACTCCACACATTAAGTGGATTTGTTGGAAAGCTGAAATTCACAAATCAAAGAGGCAGTTAAGGTTCAATAATATGGTTACATGATGAATGTAAAGCCAGAGCCCACTGCATGTTAAGTGTGTTGGATAAAAAGGCACCTCAACAATATCTTAGTGTGATCCCTGTTCTTTCCTCTATCATGACCCTTACCAAAGTTTTCCAAAGCTGTGAAACCCAGATTTACAGACTTGCCAATCCAAAGAGCACAATTAAATAAAAAATTTCTTCTGAATGTGCACCCACATTTGAGTGTTTATTCAGATTTCACCTGGACTTCAACTTCAGGCTTAAGCCCTCATTAACCACTGTGACTCCAATCCAACATTACTCAGTGACTGTGCTAGACAGCCAGCAGTGCTTAGCAAGTCTGTAGCTCTTTATGTCTTGGAGTAGTGCATCATTTAATTTGTCCATATAGCTCAAATGCTTGCTTTGATATATAACTGAAAGGATCAAAGGAATCACTCACCACTGTTTTTCAGTAAGGCACCTACCAACACGTTTCCAAGAGCTACAGGCAATTTAGGGGGAAGATATGGTGGGAATTATGGGTAAACAGCAGCAAATATTACAATAAAATAGAGGAAAACAAATGTTGCAACCACAGCAACAGCAACAAGGAAAAATCAGGTTTGTTTTGGTTTTTTTTTAAATCTGACTGGATTAAAACTTGTTTCCACTAAGCAAAACAAAAAGAAAACCTAACAATTCACAGTAAAAAAGCCTACTGATTGGAAGTTTTATTTATTCCTTCTGTGTGAGTTTCAAAATAAAACCCTATCAAGAGAGAAACTGAGTATTTGCTTGTTTTTACCCTTGACAATAATAAAACCACATGTTCAGACAAACCTTTTAACTAAAGGGAAACCTTTTTCTCTTCCCTGTGTTTCCCCTATGTATGGTCTCTATTATTCACTCTTTTTCATCAATAATTTCCAGCACTTGGAATTTATGTGCAGTATTTAATAAGGGCTGGTGTGAATGTTTGGTAAGATGTTATGTGTCAGAAAGCCATCATGTTACAGGGTGATGGATTAATATGAAGAAACAGCTTGAAGACAAGGTATTCATCTTTTTTTTTTCTTCTTTTTTAAATGACAACACTAATACATTTGTTTCAGTTCTGAAATTAATTCCCTAATAGTAAGAAAGGTCAGAATGAACGAGAGACACATGAGCCTTTTTGTCATTTTTGACAAATTACCCAAAACAATCCTGTCAAATCAAAAAGGATAACATTTTGAGTAATAAACGTTAGTACTGATTAACTGGTCAAAGTTAATTCTTTCCAGGAATTGCCATATGCAAAAGGCAGGGATTCGTTCATTTGCTTTGTTGTTTTTTGTTTTTTTTTTTATGTTTCTTCTATCATGTTTTCAACATAATTTTCTTGGAAACAGGCCAGTGTGGTGTTTTCTGGGAATGATTTCTGTTGGATGGTACACACTGAAAGTGGTATCTTCTGCAGTGCTCAGATGGGTGGTTTTGGAAGTAATTTGAAAGATTAGTGAGTTATTAATCAACAGAAAAGGTAAGGGGCTGTTTTGCAAGGCTTCCTGGTTTTCAGATGCTTTGCAGTGGGATTATGTTGGGGGTTTCTCCTGAGAGACAAACTCTCCTGAGTATGCAAAGAGTAACACCCAGTTACAGGAAACTGAAATTTAAATCTAGAAAGTTCTTCATTATGGCTGCTTCCAAGCTGGTAAGGCTGTTGGGTTCTCTAGGGCTGGGTTGCTCTTCTGGGTATGTTCAGAGGCTTTGAATTATTAGAAACTCCTTAGGGTAAGACTGGGGCAGAGGAACCACAGTTCTCTCAGGGGATTCAAGGATCTGTCCAAGGGTAAAGCCAATAAAGTCCAGCAGATGTTATGGGCTCTTCACCTTTGCCACCTATGGGACTTCTTTTTGAAAAGAAAAATGGTTCTTTCATCCTATTTCACAAGCACCAGACTATGTGGGAAAGATCTAAGTTGCACTCAGTAGTTCCCAAAACAGTGTGACAAATTGTTATGAACACCTGGTTATAAAACCAGCATACACATAATTTAAATAGAATTTTGGGAACCTGTATTTCCCAGGTGAAAATCCAGCCTGGCTCTCCAGGGACCAGATGTGATTGATAAGATGTGACTTCCTGGCAGAGTGTCTGCGCCACAAAGCAATGACAAACTTGTCTGACTTCTCCAACAATACCAGCTGGGCTAAGGAAAAGTATTACCACTTCTAAAAACCTTGGGGGTTTTCTATTCTGAAACTATGGCAGCCACAGCAACATCACACCTCATCCCACAAGACCTAAACATCTCCCAGAAGCCTCGCTGCAGAGTCCAGAAAATCTTTTCTGTGTTTTTGTGAGGTGATTTCCCCTGCAGAACCTGCAGGCAGGGCTGTGTGCAGGGCACACTGCATGGCCTGACAAAGGGCTGCTCTTGATTTAACCCACACACTCACAGTCATTCTCCTGGCTAAGCAACATTTCCAGCTTCCTGCTGCCTTTCTGTCCTCTCTTGCTGACTTCTGCCGCTGCTGTGCAGCAGTTCCAGGGAATCCAGGGCAGTTTCCAAGCCAAGCTGAATTACAAACACAGAGGATACACTGGAGCTGAGCCCACCAGTGCCCACAGAAGTACCTGAGTTGCTCCAGTAACAAATCCTCCACCACTGCACAGCCCCTCATTTGGGATCTTCTGCTAGAAACTCCCTCTTAGTGATCCCCACAGAACTGAATAGTGGCCCATGGTCCTGACAGCAAATATCCAAAGAATTTCTCTGTGCCAGTTTTGAGGCATTTAGAAAAATTAATCCCTTTTTCCCTTTTCCAGAAGTCTAAAAAAAAAACCCATCCTAAGGAAAGTTTTCCCCTTAACTTATTTCTGTAAACTTATACTGCTAAACCTTTGGTCAACACTAAATAAATCCTTTTCTCTTTGGGGCTTATGCAAGTCAAAAAAGATCTGGAAGAGAGCACAGAGTTAGGTGACAGGGAGGGGGAGAAATATGCTGAATTCTGATAATTGCTCTTCTCAGAATAAAGTGTTTCCAATTTATTACAGTTGGAAGGATTTATGCAGCATAGAGAAAGCTATATCAGTCTATACATATTAACACAAGATTGGGCTCTCTATTATATCAACACTTTTCCAAAACAGGCAGCAGCATGACTAATCTCAAAGCTCCAAAAAAGAAAGTGTCTCTTCTTTGTTTGGCCTCTCAAATCTTCCAAATAATTTTAAAAATATGTTCCCTTCTCTTCATCTCCTCCTGCAACTGAAAAAAACCCCACAGAAACCAGAAACCACAAACCCCAAACAACAACAATAAAAAACCAAAACACACACACACACAAAAAAAAAAAAAACCAAACCAAACCCTGAGAAGAATTTAAAGAGCTCATTCAAAAATAAACCACAAAGATTAAACCTCCAGTGGTAGATTCTTTCTAACCGGTGAATTTATTCTAAACTCAGTGCAGAGAACTGAGTAAAATAAAGGTCAGACCCTGTGCTGGGAATTCCCCTGACCTTTCAGGCTACATCCATCATTGGTATTACACAGAATTTGCCATTTATCACACCAAACAGAGAGCAAATCTTTAACTCCTTTTCTCTTCCCAGCAGTACAGACCCAACAATTATTCAGATTTTAAAACAAAATCGATGTTTATCCAGCTCCTTTTTACAGCTCTGCCTCTTTGGGCTCCTCACTTCTCCAACCTCCGGATGCACAGCAGGAAACTGATAAGGCAGGGAGCATATGAGACCTGTGTGTCTTGGGGAGATGGGTGCAAAGGGGGGGATTAAAAATCCATTTGAAAAGGCCTTTTAAAAAGGGTCTGCTTTCCTAGTGACACCTACTGAAGGGCATTTGTGCCAAGCCACTCCTGAATTCAGGATCATAGCTGGGGAAGCCTGGCATTGCTGAGGAAGAGGATTCTTTGAAAGTTCCAGGCCTTTAGATAGCATTAGGGAATTGTTCTGCTACACTTTCTACAGAGGTTTGGCACCTGCATGCATCACATGTGAACAGTTTTTAAGGATCCCCCAGCTGTGAAATCATCCTGGATGGATGCAATGAAGGCAGCAGCCCAGCCCATCAGTTCACAGCCCTGCTCATCACCACAGATCTCTGACATGGAAATCTCTCATTTTATTCCCTTCTGATAACAAAGTACAGTCAGTCCAGAAGTAGAGACAAAAAGAAGAAAGAGAATATGGAGAGCAGCTATTTCCATGTGGGGATCCACCTTCCTCCAAGCCAGTGATCAGAGCAGCACTGCCCCTTCTCCAGGGCTCCCCAAGACTCATTCAGAGAAGAAAATAAACAAGTCAGGGTGTTGGGGTCTGACACAACCACACTGGGAGCCATAGAAAGGAAGTCTGGAACAACCTCATCTCCATCTAAGTCATCTCCTGTGTTTACAGCTGCCCTCCTGCCCAAAAAATGCAGGTCCTGAGAGACCTGTTCTCTGGGATGCCCCAGCTCAGCTCTCCAGGCTGACAGTGCATGGCAGGATTCGGAGCAAGCCCCTTTCACCTCAGCACAGGGATCTCTTCCTTCCCTAGGAGCTGTCAGTATGTGCCTGAGCCACTCAGTGCCCTGGTGCCATTCAGTGTCTTCAGCTTGCATTCAATATTCACATTATCAGCACTAAGGACCAATTTGGGAGCTCCCAAGCTTCCCCCTCCCAGGGAATGCAGGAAGAGAGGGCAGTTGCCAGGATATTTATACATGGTGCATGGGACAGCTACATTTGTGGGAGGTTAAACAGCCTAATGCATGATATGAGCATCTGTGTCATGAATCAGTGATTAAAGTAAAGTCTCTTTCATCAAAATTCAGCAATCTCAACCATGGTAAATAATAGGCTAATTAGGCATCTGCTCATCCAATGTCCAAAGGGACAGGCCAGTTCCTGGCACAAAGCAAAACATTTGTTGCACCAGTGAAAAGACATTTTCAAGCCTGTGGGCCACCTAGAGCAAAAGAGCTCAGCTCTTTCCTGTGCCAAAGGATGCTCTTCACAAGGAGGAAAACAAGATCTCCTTCCTCCTCCTGCTGTCAGGGCTTAGAAACTGCCCTGGGGTGGGTGAACCCAGCACCTGGCCCAGAGAGAGGTGGACAGGAAACTTTAGACTGACTTTTAAAACACTGATAGATTAGAAAGGACAAAGTGGGGAGCTGGAATGTCCTATCTGCCCAAATGTGTTTTACATACAGCTAACAGGGGGATAGAATCTGACCAAATTAGAAAACAGGCAGGTTTGGCAACAACAGTGATTATTTTTGCTCGCATGGACTCAGCCACCCACGACATGCCCAGTACTTCTAGCAAAGGAACAAGCTTCATTTGATTCAGGACTGCTCCCCTCCCCTGCCATCAAGTTAGGCTCACCTTCCTGTTCCCTTTGGCTCCCTAGGTGCAGCTTAACACAGAAACTGATGCCTCAGGGGCTGTGCTGGGGACAGCAGTGTGCTCCACAGCTGGCTGTGGCCCTGGCACCGCTGCAGTGGCCAAATCCATTTGAATGACAGCCAGATTTAAGAGGAGATCTCCTAAGGCTGATTGAAATAACCCCAGAACCACAAGGATTACATGCCAGTAGGGAGGCTGCAGATCCATCTTTATTCAGAATAAATGCCATTTCTTCCCAAGCAGCCTTATCTATCCCTCACACATACCTCTAAGATCCCTTCAAGCAGTGAAGTGCTGCTGCCAGGTGACTGAATACCTGGAGGCCGCTTGGCACCAGGCAGCCCCTCAAGCAAAATTTGTCACTAATTTTTCTTTCTGACACACCTTTAAAAAACAGACAAGTGGAGTTTTTTGTCTCAAGATTCCTCACTGTTTGGCTGGACGTTGTAGAGGGAGACTGGCCACCCCCTCCTGTAATACCATAAGAATAATCAGCAGCTCCCCTGAGTGTAATGAGCTATTTCTCAGAAGGTTTTGTGCTCTTAGCACACCACCTTGATGCCTCAGCAAGGCTCTGTATGCTCTAAAACCAGCCATGTGCCTGCTGTGGCATTCCCTGGGCTCCTGCATTGCTCCCCTGGGACAGACTAGGCTTCCCATGGCAGCTTGCAGCAGACTTCAGAAAGGAAAGTTTTGCTAAATGCAAGATGGTCATGAATAACACAGAGAGTTTAATAACCTGTGTGTTATTTATTTTGCTCCTAAATTCAATCCATGCACTCTATTACATTCAAGGGTGTCAACTCACAAAATATGTCAAGCCTGCTCAGTTATTGCCCAATGTACAGTAAAGCTGTTTTCACTCATATTCCATGAGGTTATTCAAAATTACTTTAAAATGCTTACTGCTACAAGAAGTTCAGGGGAAAGCTAACATCCTCCCTGTGCCCTTCTGTCTCCATTTGTCTGGCTGAATATTTGTCCTTTTGTACCTTCAGCAAAATTTCAGCAAGGTTTTTCATACATCTCCTGTCCGAGAGCTTTTTCTGAAAGCCATTACCAGATGCATTTTTAAAGGTATTGAGAATGGGGAGGAAAAAGTAGATCACCTTAAAAATATCTTCCTTTTGCAAATACAATTTCTGATGTCAAACTGTTACAGCCAAATTGGCTCTTTCCACATTTTTAGTTTTTAAACATAAGTCACTTTGCCTTCTGAATTTCTGTATCTCATCCTCCTCCTCTCCTTTAATTTTAATGCAAAAGGACTGAGTAGCACTACAAGAAAAGCTTAGGCTACACAATCAGTTCAGATGAGCAGAGGAAAGTTAAAATAAATGGAATTTACTGGTACTAAAATAATAAAGCTTAGAGACATCTAAACAGCATTCACTTGCTTGCTTACCAGAACTAGTTATTTTTTTTTATTAAAGTGACAGCCTTTCATACAGTGAAATAGCTTCACCTGTGCATTACTACAACTCTACTAAGCTGAAGAAATCTATAGTGAGTTGAAATCTGCACTTAGGAGGAGATAATCCAATATGCTCTGCCTGCAGTCTGTTCAGTCATTTCCAGTCCAAAGGATAAAAATCCTAAAACACCCCATCAAGTCCCAGTGTGGTTCAAGAGGACATTGCCTTTGTTATCAACAAAATTAGCTGGGGTACAGAGCCAGTGAGCCCAAGTGCAGCTTTGTTCTCTCTCTAGGTTCCTGAAGGAGGGTGGCAGCTGGCAGTGCACTCCATCCAGCCCTGCATCACACAAGTCAGAGAAGGAAAATTCCCAGCAGCTCCTCCAGCCAGGCTCCAGGTTCCTGCAGGATGGCTCCAGTTAGCACAGACCCTCCTGATGCTGGCCAGCCTGCAAGGAACAGCAGCTCCTCCCTGGCATTTGGGTCTGGGCACCCAGTGCACGCCACAGCTTTTGGAATAGCCTGGTAAATGGCTCCCAAGCTTTATTTCAGATGCTCCAGCCTCTCCCTGAACTGCAGCACAACCAGATCAATCATACTTCTGAACCCCATGGGGAGGACATGCAGATAAATTCCTTTGCAAAATGCGTAACCAACAGGAAAACAATGCATAAAACATACTATAGGTACAATGTATATATAGACACATACAAATACATCTTCTCTACTGCTGTCAGTGCACAGATATTAATGGTTCAGGTGATAAGTCAATCTGCATGGCTAAAAGCAGTCACAGTGATCATTTACAGCTTCTACTGGCTTCAGTCAAAGATACTGGCACTCTCAAAACAAGACTGAAAACTAAAGTAATGCTGTACTTGGATGAATTTCTGTGTTTTAGATCTAGCAAACGGCATTGGAAGTTATTTTCACTAATAACATAAAATCACAATGTCTGTTAGGATATCAGTTTTCATTGCCCTTTCTTATTCATTCCCATTTCATTGCCCTTTCACTGCTGAAATCAACAAACTCACTTGCAAACAGTGTCCAGAATCCCACCTTGTACAACAGTGGGATATATCTCAGTTTGACTCACACACAATAACTGCCAAATATTTGGTTTTGCAGAGAATAATCCACTACTATGACAACTGTAAATAGGCTGGGTTGGACAGGGCTTGGTGCACCACTGCTCCTGGCAGCCCACTCCACATCACCCTTTCCAAGGGTCTCCAGAGGACAGCTGAGCACTTCCCTCCCTCTCTTCCTCTAATCTTGTTAGGTAGGTAAGGTTAGAAGGTAACCACACCACTTGGAGAATGGAATTAGCAGACTACAACCAGAATGAGATGGGATCAAGCTACCAGCATTTTCCAGCTCTCAAGGAGAAGGAAAAAAGATGAAAACAGTTTTCATTTTAAATCAGCTCATCTGTCCTCCACCTTGGACTCTAGGGGAAAAAACCCAACCTGCTGAACTCATAGTTAATCCTGCTCTCTCACCACCACCCCTTCCCAGCTATGGTGTCAGGCCTCTTGCTTTTAAAACAGGCTAAAACAGGTTGAAGTATTCTGTCACAGTGAGATATATTCATCATTGCAGAGCTGGAATATTATTTCTTATTTCCAGGGACAACTGGGGGTTCATGCTAGGAAAATCAAGTACACAGACTTAAATTGTTTTCTAAACAAAGAGCCAAACCCTCCCAGCAGTATTAGGAGATTCAGCAATTCCCACTCCTGCAGCTTTGCTTGGAGTTGCTGCAAGTAAAAACTCAGGATCAAAACCTTTTCTCCTGGCTTTTGCTTTCTAGTGAAAATTCCTTGTTGAACTGAACAAGCAAGTAGATGATGAAGTAATTTGCCCAGAGCTGTCAGGCTGGACAACATCCTACCTTCCTCGCCCTTCTTACTCCTGGGCAGCTTTCAGGGCAGCTTTAGCCATTTTGATAATTTTTTAAGAGAAAGGAATGCTCAGTTATTTGAGAACAAGATTCGTAGGTGGTTTTGCACACCGTTGTCATTGTGACTTATGTTTCCAAACAAGTGAAAATTAGGCTAACCTTTAAACGTTCCTGCATTGCCTGGCAGTCAAAACAAAAATGACAAAAATTATACTCTAATTTTAGCAGCATCCAAGTCTGACATATGCCAGATTCTGACACATGCCATTTTCCTGAGTCACCAACGTGTGGCATCCTGCTGCTCCAGCTTTCACACTCTGGCTGAGGGATGATGGAATGTGTCTGCTGGTGGCAGTAATAGTCTGGTACCCTTAGCAACATTGGGCGAACTGTGAACCTTTGCTTACATCAGGCCAGATCAATACAGCCATTATCAAGGGACATAAACAGAATAAAAAGCTGTCTCTATTGCATGAGTTAACTGCAGCAAGAGGAGAACATCCAGTTCCTGAAGGGCAGACTCACCAACCAAGCACAGGCAATAACGTTCCCATAGACTACAAGTCACCAGGGAGGATTAAATCTGCTCCTGCTGTGATTTAATTCTACAGTGAATATCCTTTTTGGGGGAAGCCATAAACCACCACAAATTCCCTAGCAGAAGACCAATACTGAGATGAAGGCAGTTTATTTTCAAAAAATAGGAAACAATAGAATAGCTGAACTCAGAACAGAAATAGATTTTTCTTGATGCAGATCTAAGTAAACAGCCTTCAAACACTGCTCTGCTGATGGGGTCTTATCCAGAGGTGACTGCATTTCAGTAGGGCATAAACTGATTCCTAACTTGCATTTAAACTTTGGAGGCTTGTCTTCAAGATATAATGAGACAGGACAGGATCCTATTTCAGAGGGTGCTATTGAAAATCAAAACCTAAATGCAAGATATTCTCACAGTTAAAAATGGAACTTTCAGGGGACAGCCCATAAATAAGGAGATTTAAAGCAACAACCTATTTAACAAAACCACATCATAATACCAGTAGTATTACATATTATGCAGTGTTGTTAATTGGGGAAAAGCACCAAAACTACCAAAAACCCCCACTAAATTCTGTGCACCAACATATATAAAGGGTTGTTGTCTACCTTGACTATGAGCTGGCAAGGTTCTTGTGGCCAAGGAGGGCCAGTGTCAGCCTCAACACAAAGAAGAAATTCTGCACACTGAGCAGGACAGGGCACTGGGACAGGCTGACCAGGGAGGTTATGGATTTCCCTCTCTGGAGACATTCCAAACCCACCTGCACACATTCCTGTGCAACCTGCTCCAGGTGACCCTGCCTTGGAGGGGGGCTGGGTGATCTCTGGAGGTCCTTCCCAAACCTGAGTGCGCTGAGATTCTACAGACCAGACACAAACACCAGGATGAAGGAGGGAGCAAAGCTGCACTGCTTTTACAAACTTGGCACACACCTTATTTTGCTGAGCTCCCTTCAGCAGTATCAAACACATCGTTGATTTTTCCTCCAGCTCATATGCTCCATGGTGTGTGTTAACTTAAATTCTTCTGTTTATGCTCAAGCAGCTCTCTGTATCTCCCAAATATGTATTTATGTGAATTGAGGATTATGAGTCTTTGTAATGTGATCCTTCCTGTGTCTTGATAAATAATGAAATAATTATCAGCACTGTCTTCAAAGGAGTCACCCTGGAACACAAACAAGCCCCACAGAAATGGAGGAGGCAGCTCACACGTTGGAGCATCCCTGGCTTTTGGCATGCTCAGGCAGATTTATCACATCAAGTATGGTCAGATCCTGCAGCTCAGGCCAGCAAAATGACCCAGCAGAGTAATCCAGCTCTACACTGCAGTTTCCTATCTGTCAGTTCCCAGAAGGTAGATGTACTGAAGAGAAAAAGAATTTTTTTTTTTTTCTAAGAAGAGAATTAGTTTAAAGAAAACCACCTTACCAGCACAGGAATGGAGTTTTGAAGATATTTGGAGAAAGATTTGATATTCCAGATGCTCTTGTGAGATAAATCCTCTAAGCTCTTTTAGATCAGTCATTTTCTCTAACAGCTAAACCACCAGAAGTTGGGGAAGCTCAGACTTTGATGCCCATTTAGGAAAACCATGATGGATGATATTTAGTACTTTGTAAGTCAGACTAGATTATCACAGTGATTCCTGTCTGCTTTTAAAAACCTATTGATCCACTGGTGTCAGCACTGCAGAAGACAGCAAGCAGAAGCTTTCAAAATACTTTTAAGATGGGGACTATTGCTAACTTTGATGTGGTAAAATTCCAACATCATGATGTATCTCCTGACAAGAAGAAAATTAAACTTCTGTTAATTAATACATTAATTTTAATTGGATTTTTCACAAGGCATATAGTAATCAGATTCTGAAGAGATGACTAAATGCATCCACATAAGAAACATTGATCTGTCCTGTAACACTAACTTGAAAGATTTAAGCTACTAATTCAGTTTTCCTGTCTGAGGAGCCTTTCCAGCAGGTTTGCATATAGTGGTCCTCTGGGTTTGGGAGAGTTTCTAAGCATAAACTAGTGAAGGAAGTCAGTAAAAAAGCTTTAACAAGAACAGGAATTAAGTCTTGTTCCAGTGCAGCTTGAGCAATGCTAGGAATAGGTCATATACATCATGGAAACCAGCCATGAAATATAAGAACTTGCAGCCATCCAGAGACTGATTAATGACTCAAATAAGCAATTTCTTTTCATAATTGCACTTAGGGAACATTAGAGACACAGACCCCATTCAACAGCTTAAACTGGGCTCTAGATCAAGAAAACATATGCAAAACTGCAGGGTTGCTGCCTGCAAAAGCCAGCTAGCAATGCTACCAGCATTAAGCTATTTTTTGATGCCTATGAAACTAAAAGAGCAGTTTTTCAGGTTTAAGGAAAATAACAGCTCTGGAAGCAGCTCTGCTTCATTACAATCCTCACAGGATGAGTTTGCAAAAGGAAAAGATTCTGGCAACTTGAAATCATAAAGGGTATCTATTACATTTTGCAGAAGGGAAACAGTGTTATTTGTTCAGCTCTAGTCACTGACTCTGTAACTAAAACCTATCTGCCTAAATATCCCCACTGGATCCATTAGTTACCTTCCTTTCAGCTGTGAGGCAGTCACTCTGGTTTTCTCACAGGATTCCTGTTCTCAGGCATTGCTCTGGTTGACACAATAAACCAGGCACAAGCTGAAAATAAGCAGTGGAGAATCCTGTCTACAGGATTATCTGGGATTACTATTTTGGAATGGCATATGCCAAGAAATCAGTGGACCTATCCTATACCTCTGCATATTGTCACAAAGACAATATAATAGCTTCCCCTGAGGATAATGATCTTTTATCCAGGGAAATCACACAGTATGTAAACCTTTCCCATCAAAACACAGTTTAGATTTTTTTTTTCCCTCTCTTTTTTTTTTTTCTTTTTTTTTTTTTATGGCACTGCAAAGTAACTCCACTAAAATTCCCAAGCACCAGAATTACAGGATTGCAGAGGCACACAGGACAGAACAGAGCTCTCTTTTAGGCAGAGCAGCCACTCCTGATTGTTCACAAACCTGATAGTGCCAATCCAGCCATCAAACAGCCACCCCTTCCACTTTAACAAGGGAATGGAACAAGGGGCTGTGTCAGTGAGCAGGAGCAGGAGCTGGGTTTTCTTTGCCATGCACGTGCTCATGAAAGAACTGTGGGCAGCACAGGATGTTTAGGGAAACAATGCAACTATAAGCATAAACAAGCACAAAAAGCTCATAACATCCAAGACAACTTGGATTCTTCACTTCTTTAAAATCATTTGGTTAGACATTTACCAATGCTTTTCCGAAATTCAAAATAGGCAACAGGTTGATTGCCTTTATCTTCAGGCTCGTCAAACCTTTGAAAAAAGGCTGGCAGATGTATCAATTCCACTTTCAAAAATGAAAACTCCCATTAAAACACTGTTATCCATGTTATCTGACTTGTCCCCCATAAAGAGCAGCTCTAATTTGGGAATTCCCTTTAGGCTCCTCACTGTGAACACCAAAGCAAATAACTCATTTAGCTTTTCTGGAAAGACCTTATTTTCCTTGAGCACTTCTTTTACATCTTGATCATCTATCAACCTTATAGACCTTCAGGCAGCCTTCTTGCCTCTGATGTGTTTGAAAAAAATTTTATTATTATTTTTTATGCCTTTAGCAAGTTATTCTTCAAAATTGTTTTTGTCTGCTATTATTACGGGTTTGCATTTAACTTGCCAGAGTGTACCAGGGTTTTTTTTTTTCCTTAGTTCATTTGGGCAAGACTTCAAAGGGTGTCCTTTAATGCTAATGACCTTCTTCAGTCTAATAATCCCCTTTGCTAACTTCTCATGCAACCTTTTATAAAGTTGTGGAGTTTTTCAAGTAGGGGTAACACACTCTCTAAAGATAAAACTGCAAAAATGCATACTAAAATGGTGATTTTATGTAGCTGCCATGTCACCCCAAAGTGTTATTTTGTTTTGTTTTCCCCTTTTAGCTACTGCTTTTAGATTTCTTTTCCATTTTATGTTAACCCCCTTTCAGAAGTATGGGCCATTCTAAGGTCTTTTTGCTTTTTATGTTCCACCAGGAATGATGAATTTGAGCATGTTTTTCTTTATTATTATGGAATGTTTCTATGAGAGGTACATCTTCAATCAAGACTTAATCCTTACTAAGGGATAAATTTAAAAAAATTGCTCTTCTCTTTCAGGGTCTTTGATTTCTTGCTTCCAGAAGATGTCATTTCTGAAGTGTATAAATTTGGTTTCTACATCAACTTTAATCATGACTCTTAATCAGGCTCTGTCATTACATTCTTTGAGTCCTCTGTGCCAATTCTGAGCATGACAGTAAAGATGCTCAGTGCTACCATCCCATTTTGGCATGAAATTTTAATGCAAAGAGATTGTGGGATTTTTCAGTACTTGTTGATACAATTCCACTCCCTGCCTTTTTTCTTTCTTCTTTTCTCTTTTTTGCTTCTGATATTTCTTTGAACTGTAATGTCATTCCTCTGCTGGCTTGGTTTCCTCTGTTATTAGTGCATAATTTTACACTGCTATTCCAGTGCTGCCTGATTGAGATGCTATTATGTCAATATTCTCATTTAAAATCAGCATTTCACTTTGCCCATCTTCATTGCATACACTGGGCTAATTGTCCACTGGCTCTGTTACTGCTGTCTCACACCAGTAGAATAGCATGAACAGACACAGTTAGGTCAAACACTTGGCCAGCTGCCTCTAAATCATTTTTGAATACTAAGAGCTCTTTTGTATTAAATAAAAAAGCACTGGCAGTGACTTTGCCCCTGTGTCTTAAAAGGCAAATGCAATCCCAGGAAAACTGAGCAAAGGGCATGGTCCCAACACCTTCTGAAGTGGGAAAAATAAAATGGATCAGCTCATTCCAGGCATTTCCACTTGCATCCTGTGAGAAGCCCCGGCAAGAGGCAGCTGGAATTGAGCGCTGTATTGTGCAGGAGCTCATTCTCCTCAGTGCTCAGCAGTTCAAATGCAAGCACTGAAGCAGACTTGTCAGTGACCTTGACTCTGACCCACTTTATAGAACCACTTGGAGAAGGAGCAGATGCAAAGGGGGAGTTTTTCATAAGTGGCTAAAAAAAAAAATACCTCAAACTCCTGTGTCTCTCTGAAAAACTGAGAAGGGGAGGAGAAACATGAAGCTGGAATTACTGAGGAGGAGCTTAATGATATCTCCCAGACTCGAGGAAACTCTCAATGCAGCACTGAACATGTCAGCCACTCCCTGATTAATGTTACTTAAAATTAAAAAATCCAAAACCCTCTCTCCCCAATGCAGATGACAAGAGGAATGCCATAGCATCACATCTGTAAGAATTACAGAATGCATAAGCAGGAAGAAGATGCAACAGAAGGAGAAAAGAATCCATACTGAACCCCTCTTGTACACTCAGCCCAAGGAAAAAAAAAAGTGTATTATATAAAGGGAATATTTTCCTCCATTGGCAAGGGGTAAATTCTTTGAAGAGATGGCTCTGATTCATCAGCAGGGTGCTGGCAGATGCCCCCAGAAAAATAGAGAACACGGCTGTACATCTTCAAAAAACTATTTTAGGAGACACTATTTCCTCAGAGGGATATTTGAGTTGTGTTCAGCCCCCTAGGCACATCCCAGGAAAATACAGCCATGTTTTGATGGTAGAGAGGATACTAAAGCTTTGATGGATAATATTTTGATCCAAGGTAAAAGAGAGGAGTTTGACTGAAGGCCCTAAAGAGCCATGGAAGGAGACCGAGATGCTGAGCTAAAACTAAGAAAGCAACAACATAAGTTCCATGTAATAGCAATAAAACACCTGGAAGAAAAGATAAGGTGCACAGTAGATCACTGCAAAGTGGAGGTCATAACTAACATGTCTGCCCCAAACAAAAAGCAGCAGCACAGAGATCACTCAGAATGGCAAACTCCTGAAAAAAAACCACCCCAGACTGGTTCAGATGTTTAGAGCAGGTGTTACTGCACACAGACACGAATGCAAGAATTAACACAACCTGTGAGAATATCAGAGTTGAGTAAAGGGACACTTATCTAGAGATAGGAATGTGAACCACACACTAATCTGTCTGCAGTGCTTCGTGGAGGTGTCTGAGTACCATGGAGAACAGCAGCTCAGATGTGTCAGGGACAAATGAAAACTGGCCATTACTGTGTTGAAAAAAGGAAAATTTTAGTCACTGGGATTAAAGCATTTCATTCTTCTTTGTGTTATTAGTTTTACCTGAAACTGCTCCTATTCTAGATAAAAACATTACCAAAAGGGATAGCAAAAACAAAAAAAAACCCAAAAAAAACCAAAAAAACCCCCCAGTAAACCAAAGAATCTCTGTGTCAGAGATCACCACTATGATATGATTAGCACAATGACTGAGTACAGACAGAGGGAAATTTGGTAGCTGTAGACACATTTCAGACTTGTTTCCTGGAGAGTCTGGAGTATTTGACAAAAATACAGTGGAGCATCATCCAGAGCTAGATTGTGAACATGCGAGTGTGATCAAAACAAAACAAAACCAGCCAAAAAGCCTGTCTAGTTTAGATGAAATGTGCTTTATAATTTCAAAATACAAATTTTACTTAGCAAAAAATAAGACTACTAGCACTGGTTGGCCTGAATAGCACTCCCTTCCTTGGCTATCACTGTGACAAGGAGTTCACAGTGCAGGTGGAACTGCAGTGTCAATGATTCCTAAAAGTTATCAGAGAAATTCTATATTCACTTTTATATATACATTTATATTTGTGAAGATTTACATGTTGAAAACAAATGAAAAAAAGGGACAAAAAACATAGATTAATTGGAGATGAGAAGAAAATTTGAAGAGTTTATTGAGTGTATTCAACTGCCTCAAAAGAGAATTAACTCTATCTAAACCTTTTTCCAATAAATACCTGTCATAAAACACTCCAGTGGCAAATATTCAGCATCTCCTGCAAAAAACCTAGTGTAAAACCAGCTCTGCTATTTGCAAGTTTCTTTGAATACTGTGTGTGTTTAAAGGACTGTGGGAAGGAAGTTGCTGAGATCAGAAGCTGCTTCACCAGCTATAAACATAGAACATATTCCTAGATTAAGAGAGAATGTTTACTCCAAGAAGTAGAATTGTTAAAATTGCATGAAAGGAACTGAGGAGTTCTTCTGAACTCTCACAGGTAAGATTGGTTATCAGAAAATGTCATAGCTAACAAACTGATCATGCACATCACACCTTTGCTTCTGTCAGCAGATACCAAATTTATCCTTATTTAGCAATGAGCAGAGTTTAATGGGAATACTTTTAAACGGCCTATATGAAGTAGAATGTTAGCTAGAGCATAAGTAACTCTGATTAAGCTGGTCCAACAGGTGTGAAATAGTCAAAATCCTGAGCACAAGCCATGGAATCAGCCAACAATGAGTACATCAGACTGCTAAACTACAGCACTGAGAGAAAGGCTGTCCTTGCTACTGTTCAACAAAGGACTGAAATAAGAATGATATTTTCAAAACACTGAAAATTACCCTTCATTCAACAGGAACTTGACAGAGAGAAGTTGTACAGGGCACTTCTGCAACATCCACAAAGTGGTGCAAACACGAGCATTGCCCCAGCAAGTGGCCACAGGGCTGTCACAGCTGAGCACAGACTGCATGGGCAGAGGTGAGCCCTCTTCTAGTTTCAGGAGGAGGGAAATAAGAGGCAGCACGTTGGCCATTCTGCCTAAGAAGAACTCAGAGTAACATATATTATCCCAAGGATTGCTGGATACCTGGCAGTGGCTGTTTTGATACTGGAGTGAAAAGCATTGGGTACAAATGACAACCCAGGATGTCTGAGGGACTCAGTATCACTTCCTAGTGGGTTGTTAAAATTCAGTATTGAGTTAAAAATTATTATTCACTACTACTGAGCTGTTTAGCAGGGGAAGGAAGTGTAAGAGCTCTGCTAACAGCAAAATGGAGCCAGGCAGTGTGTGGTGTTACAGAGCTCTTTACCCTGTGTTAATCTGCTGTGACTCCTCACACCAGATGATGCAGACCTCAGCTGATCTGCTTGGCTCCAAGTGAGTTCTGAGCAACACCAAAGCCCAATCCACAGTCTTACCAAGCATTTATTAACATCCAAACTGGCTTTAGCTAGAATGAGAATGGGCTTATAATTTCCCAGTAAAATATTTTCCAATTCGCAGCTCCAATTTGTAACAGGAGCAGGGGACATGATGAGGGAAAAGTAGAATCTCTGAAGAGAAAACAATTGCTTGCAGTCATTCAAATGTTAGATTAGAAAATGCTACTTGAGGGCTTATAGCATAAGAAGCCTAAATGTACAGTTTTGATGTGAAAGCCTTGCAAAATCTGTTGTTATAATTTACTTGTCAACTTTCCAGTATCACATTGATGGTAATGCTAACAATGTCATTTCACGAGATGAGTGGAAGCAGAGCCTCTAAGATTGACACCCTTTACAGGACTGACAAAAACAAAATTTATGTCACTCCAGCAAAGCACACACCTCTTGGAGACCAGCTGCATTTTTCTAAATGTGGAGTTGTCTGGTGAGGAATGTGGCACTGCCCAAGGCAGAGAGGTTGTGAGGTCACTAAAGCAGTGCTGCCATTGGAGATAGCTGCAACCTGCAAAGTATCAGTTCCAGGACTCTAAGTCTATATTTTGTGACTTAGTTTTCCACAAAAACAGAATGCCTCTCTCCAAATATGGCAGGAACAAGAGAAAAAAAGTCCTGATTTGTTTCACTGCAGAAGTTGGGGTTAATGGAGAAAGTGGGAGGTTGGATGTGCTGCATGTGGAGGAGTCCCACAGCATCACACTTGCACCATGGCTCCTGCACAGTCACAACTCCTGTCCTTGACAGTACACTCCAAATGAGTGCTACTGGAGGCTGAACAACAGCACTGGCAGCGAGTGGCTTAAACCATGTCTGAAACAGAGCAGCACGAAGATGGGCAGTGATGGAGGGACTTCATCAAGCATCAACACCCAAACTGCATCTTTGAAAGAGCTGGGGAGTGGTCTGGGTGGTAAGAGCACCTACAACCTTCTGACAGTGATGAAAACACAGAACCAGAATGGCAGAACACAGGAAATGGCATGGAAGTCTGTGAGCACAGCAGGGGGAAAGAGATTGTACTCCTTGGCAATGGGGAAACCTAGAGAAGCCACCTGGCTGGACAGGACAGGCAGCTCTAAGGAGTTACAGAGGAGGGACACAATGTGTTTCCCTTCATCTGGGAGCTCACCTGCTTCACACACCACTCAACCTTCACCCTCACCTGTTTTCTGTTATCAGGGCTTATCAGCCACAAGCTGGAACTCAGAGATCAGGCCTTTTCCCCCAAAACAAGCTCTCTCTGCTGTCTTCCTGCAGCAGTGAGGTGCAGGACGTTCTGAGGGGAGCCAGGCTAGGAGGACACTAAGGAAGTGTCTGGGGAGAGATGATAACATAGACCCAGAGGAGTGTATGTTCAATAACTTTGGAAGAAAGCAGATAGATTCTCTTTCTGAAGAGGAACACAGCCATCTGCTGAAGAATCCAGCTGCACTGACTTACCAGGCTAATTCCCCTGTACTCTTACTGCTTGCCCACTCAAGCCCACCTGGATCAAAAGCTAGGCCTCCTCAGAGACAGGAAGATTGGAAAAGAATGATTTTGTTCAAATCTGAGCCTGCACACGGGATCTTAAAAAAACCTCCTCAAAAACATAAAAGGTGTGTATAAAAGGTGCCTTTCACCCTTAAATAGCAACCCTCCCCATGCCTACAGTATTATGTTTACTCATTCTATCTAATTACCAATGCTGTTGTCAGCCCCACAGGCTCCTTCCCTCCCTCTTTCCTGTCCACAGCAATAGCAGACTGCCATCCTCTACCAGCTAATTCATCAGCCCCTGTGGCAGATGTCTGTGAGGTGGATCTAAAGGTTCCAGCCCAGCAGATGACTCAGAGTTTAGCATGCTGGGGCTTTCATTTTGCGTTGAAAACTTTCACCCAGAATAGCATTAAAAAGTACGCAAGGGCTGCAATAACAAGCACTCCAAAGTCAGGAACAGATACAGAAAAGTCACTTTTGCAGAAATAATTTAAATGTTAGTATATATACGCATGACAAAGGAGATGCTAATTAAGGAGCACATCCCAGGTAAGTGGTTTTTTTTTCTGCTTTAGATGCATCTCCAGCTCACTCAGGGCATGAGGTGAACAGCATCTAGCAAAGGAATCATTTGCTTGTAGGACTCCAGCTTCAATTCAACAGGAGGTGGAAAGCAGGCAGGACAGAAGAAACAGAAGAAAGAACACCAAGTCCAGTGTTGCAGTGAGAGTGCCTGGGAGCCCTGAATCCCATGTCTGTATTTCCAGGAGCAAATTACTTGAAACAGGTTCATCCCAAATGGCCAGTCACCACCTATTCCTTGTCTCCTAGGTCCTAGGAGAACCAAATGTCAGAAATAGTCTATCCCAATCTTCCTTGCAGAAGCAAGGGATAGATTCAAGACAGCGCAGGTATCAGTCTTTGCTGAATGACATGAAACAACTCTGATTCCAGGCATCCTGAACCATCTATCACAAATGACTGGGTGTGATCATAACTGTTCCCTATCCACGCAAGGATGAAACATGTCTCTCACAGGGGTCCCCCCCCAAAAAATAATCCACACTTCTGCAATGCTCCCAGGGCATAGCAATGAGCAGAACAAAAGGAGATTAGCAGTTCTACCTTAACAGCAGGATCTGCATGGTGCACAGTAAACACAGGACAAGGCTGCACAGTAACACTGAAGGTAAAACACTGAGTAGCTGCTTATTAGGTGGGAGTTTTCCATTTGGAGGTCTGTAAGGGAGAATAACACCAGCCCCTGGGAGTAAAGGCCATATCACAGTGCTCACATTGAGGGGGCCCAGCTGACACTGAACACACGACTTGAGCACATTCACTAGATCTGTTTTTAAAGGGTGCTGGAGTGGATCATATGAACATGCTTTAACAAAGTGCAAACTGGAGCCAGCTGAGTTGGTTTAAACAATATATCCCTGTTCTGAGACAATTCTGCTACCTGCTCCAGCACAGACAGGGAAACCATCAACAGGTATCACCTGGTGGAGTGCTGGGAAGACATTGCTTACTTGTGTAGGGGCAGGCAAAGGTGCTTGGGAACAGAAATATCCCCAGCCAGCAGCACATGATCCAGAGGAGACTATCACTTCAGTCTCACCTGCAAGACTGGTACCATGAGAAACAGCTGAGAATATCCCCCCACTCCATGTAGGTCAACATAATGACACTGAGCATCAGAGTTACTGTGTCAAAATCAGTGGCACGGAGATCCAAAGCTTCCTATTGTTCTCTCATTTCTTGACCCACCCATTCCTTCCTAAGGGCAATATGGTCCTTATGGAATCAGAAACACTTTAAAAATAAAATAAAATAAGTACACTTTGTAAAACCCAGAAGAACAGTGAACCACAAGTGCTGTGGATTATTTTTATACAGTAACTACAGCAAACACCCAGCCCTGGAACACTCAGTGCTGGAATTGCTGTAGCTGTGGCATCGTGCGTGTGCCTCATACCCACTTCACTTATTTCTGTGTCACTCATCCTCCCTGCTCCAGAATGAACTCTTTTTCAAAGGAAAGAGCTTATCTCCCATACTGCAGAGCTGAAGAAAAATCCTCCTATGCAGCAATATTTAAAACATGGTTTTATGCTCTTATGGCAGCTAATTTTCCTTAAGTGATTTAAGGGAATGAATACATTTCAAAGTCCTGCACTGAGCTGTTCTGCAATGGCAACACGAAGCCAAACCTCCTCTTGCTTTAAACAATCCAGCCTTCTGTGGACAGTCCTTCACAGCAGATCTTGTCTGCAATGCTATTTCTTTTATTACATAATTTCTCAGGGAATTGGGTTTTGCATTTCATTTCATTTTCCCCGGTGTGGGAAGACTTTAGACGAGGAGAGGGTGGCAGGACAGACGTGTTCAAACACAAAATGCCTGATGTGACACAGTTTGACACCAGCTCTCCTGCAGCAGGTCACCTGTGCATGCAGCCAGCCACCTATCATGTATTAGTCATCTGAAAGTAACACCCTACCCCTGAAAAGCACCTAAAACTTTTAGCTGCCTGAAGGGATTCAGAGCAGGTTTTATTCTGGCACTCTGTCATGACTTACTAAAAGCAGTTGCTGCTCAAGCAGGATGGTGCATGGCCAGTCCCATGCCTGCCCTCTGAGGCAGCTGGCACGTCTCCCCCTTTTGTCCCAGCACTTTGGACATGGTCTTTTCATGCCAATATTACTGGGATCAGAGGGACTAAGGACCTGGTATTTCCTGAAAATAACAGTAATCCCATATACTGCATTGCATTGCTGAGCATCCCTGAAACTGCCAGAAAGGCTGGTGTTGACAAGGGGATGATAAAACCAGACAAGAAGGATTTCTTTGCTGGGTAGCTAATTCACTAAGAAATGGAATTCTGAAGAGCAACCTGAACTTTGCTGGTACTTTAATCCAAAAAAAATTCTAAAAAAGTACTTTTTAAAACAAAAGTTAAATAACCTTGAAAATTAAATGTTTGAAAGGCTCCCTTTTCTTTCCCTCAGAAAGAAATGAACTGGAATTGGTTCATCTCAGGTTGATCACTGGGGAGAGTGGAGGCCAGAAAGATGGAGGAAAAAAAAAGATTTCCATTTCAGATCAGCTCTCACCAAACAGTTCTTTTGATTTTTCATTTTAGCCACCAAAGCAAATTAATTTATTCTTCACATGCAGGACAGCTGGAAGCTACTAGAATTTTCTAAGATTGCTTAGAATGGGATGAAGCTGAAAAGAACTTCCCCCTACCTCCAAGAATAGCTTTACTTTACTGACAGTGACTTTTAATACTGGCAGGATTTGTTGCCTTACTGGCTACAAGCACTTCCCTACACCCAACTTTCTTTTAACATTTAAAAATCTCTTCATTCTTGGAAAAAAACTCTTCTTAAAGCAATTTGCATGCTTGCTCCATTGTCGAGAAGGAAACTTGTTTTTCTTTTTGGGGTAGAAAACAGAGGAAAGACCAGGCTGGCTCCAAAGCTCCTTTCTGTGCCTTTCCATCATTACCATCATCACTTTAACAGAGCTCAGGAGCCTTGGTCAGAGGCACAGTGCACCGTGCAAAGTGCTGCAGAAACTGAACAGAAAGACAAATTCTGTGCCAAACAATTAGTAGCCTAAGAAAATATGTTTCATGCAATTGGATTCCAGTCCATATGCAACGATCTTATCTATTAACCTATCTTTCTTGTACCGAAAAACTCCTCTGTACAGGTATTACTGGAAGATAAAAAGTCCAATTAAGATGTCTTGGGAAAACCAGGAGTTAAATTAAAGCAGGTCTTATCCTATACATGATGTGGCCGGGGGTAAGAATCCTCTTTCTTTATTAGCAAGGCAAGCCAGGTCCTTTCTCACAGAAGCAAAAAGAAAAGAAAAAACAAAAGGAAAAATTAGCAAAACTTCAGGAACTCAAAGATTCAAATTCCCTCTCCATCATGAGAAGCAAAAAGAAAAGACAAATACCAGGAATCCTATAATCAAAAAAATAATAATCTATAAAATCTCCTCCTATTTTTTGGTAGTGATTTTTTCCTACCCATCTCCATTTTTTTTTCCAGCAGTTTTTCTTAGGTGCCATGCTCAATAATCCTTCTGCGCTTTGATGTCAAACATTCAATAGCTGTCTGCCTCCCTCCCACTCCTCTTCTCCATATTCTCCACAATCCATCTCCTCTGATTAGCTAAGACTTCACCTTCAAGAACACCTCTGCTTCTCTGAGCGCGTGTGAGTGTGTGCGTGTGTGTCTATATAATATTTGCAAATATTCTCTTCCTCCTGCACTGCACACCACACAGCCACCACTGCCTGAGCCCCGGACTGAGCATCACTGCCACTCCCCAATTCAATTTGGGGGGCCTGCTGTTTTGAATCCAGCTCAGAGTGTGCGAGCAGCTCAACTGAATTTAGGCCCTGCTCTCAGAGTTATTTCACAGCTAATCCCAGCCGAACTTCATTTCGCGCGCTTTCCCCACTTGTGACGCTCCCTGTGGCAAAGGCACAGCTGTCCCCAGAGCCCCTGCAGCAGGGGTGGCTCCCCCAGCACAGGGGTGGCTCAGCAGCTGCTGTCCCCACTCACCGGGTTGTTGTACATGTCGATGATGAGCTCCTTCACGCCGTGCAGGGTGGGGTGAGCCCACGCAGAGGGATTGGCCCAGTGCCGGTTCAGGTCAAACCCCATCAGGGAGCACCTGCACACACACACACACAAAACAACACGGAGGACTTAGCAGGGCTGCGGCCTCTCCTCGGACCAGCTGCAGAATTAGGGTTATGTTCTGTGGCTGAAGCAGTTAGATGTTATTCTCATGGGGCAAACAAAGCAAATGCTCCCCTGAGGAAAGCCTGCAGCAGTGGCACCTTTCAGAAACAACGCGACCAGCAGAATATCAACTGCAACAGCTTTGGCCATGCAGCCTCTTCCCCTCCACAGCCTGTGCTCATCCTTTGCCTTCTCCCAGCTTGGCAGGCTGGCCCTGGAGCAGCCTTGCCTGACCTTGGAGGTTCCCTCTCTTTGGAGCTCTGGCTGAGGGTCTGCAGCGATGAGGGTGATTCACAGGCTGCTCCACCAGACTGGACCTTCAGCCTGTCCTCAGCCAGCTCTGACTCAGCAGGGCTGTTCAGAGCATTGTAATCAATGGCCATTAGATCTGTGCTGGAGGGATTTAAAGCATGAATGTCATGGTTCCACTAACCCGAGGCCTCTGTCTCTTCCCTCTTGCAATTGCCTACACAAAAGTCAGCCAACCACATCAACAAGTTAAAATGCTTATTGGTCATCAAATCTTGTAGGCACTGGAGCATGCATGCCACCTTGGCTTCTCCTTCCTGCCCTGACTCAAATCCCTCCCGGGGCACTGCTCTGAATTGGATTATGCTGCTCACAGCCCCACAGAGTAGTATCCAAATTCTTGGTGAGGCCCCACTGAAACTCAGGAGGCTGTCGATAGAGCGAGCGCTAAAATTGAACATTTGGAAAAGAAATTAAAAAGCTGGAAGTGGCACAAGTAGGAGAAGGGGGAAATCAGGTCCCTTGCCTGCTGCAGAGATCACCTAGAAAATCTTTGGCCACAGAGACATGTAGCAAGAGAACTCTGTCATCTCAAGCCAAGCTTGGGACGAGTTGGGTAAATTCTTGCTCAGGAATTCTGTAGAAGACCATACAAATAATAGAAGCCCAGGTAGAGACGCAACTTCCTCTATAGCTAAAACAAACAAACAAAAAAAATCAGCCTCGCTGCTAAGCCTTAAAGCTTCTTGAAAAAAGAAGAGCTTTCATTGATCCCATGTCTATTACAAGAATGTCTGTTCAGCCTTAATCTTTTAAACACAACTATGCAAACAATAGAGATTTGCTCCAGCAGTGCTATCCTTTGACAAAAAATCCTAAAAATCTGAAGACCCAAACCATAGGTTTAATTGGCAAAGGGAAAGAAAAATAAAAGAAAGAGAGGTGAAACACTTAAAGTGAGGAGATGAAACCAGAGGATGAAATTCATTTCCAAACCTGATGAATAAATATTTTCCAAAGGAGACAATGTGACATTCTTTTGTAAAAAGTATTATGGGTATCTAAGCAGGCAGGAACTGCTTTGCTCCTTGGGCTTACCCAACCCAACCATCAGCTCTCTGGGAGCTCAGACATCTAACTGCAGCTCTGCAGCTGCACCACTGCTGCCCTGGGTGGCCTGCTGGGGTGCAGAAGCCACCTCCTTGGCGTGGTGGCCACTCCTCTGCTTGCATGGAAACCACATGGATTTTTTTTTTCCTGGACATTTTAAACAACTACAATTCCACAGACAGCTCTGAAAGTTGCTGCCATCCCACTCTACAGCATATTGTGTCAGATTTCTCTCTCTCTCTCTCTTTTTGTCTGCATGTAAACTATCTGCACTTGGCTCTGCTAAATCCTATCTTCTTTTGAACTCATAGACATTAATAAAAACCAGAAATACTTCCAGAGACGTAGGTGGAATTATACCAGGATAAAACTGGCAGAAGAGCAGAATGAGAGGAACGAGTTTTTCATTTAATAAAAGCAGAAACTGTCATGAGTTTTACTGTATTTTGGCACAGTGCCCAAGAAAACAACATTCTTACTGTAGAAAAACTTTCTTAAGAGCTCAGAATCTGAACCTGTATTTATATAGTTAGTGTGTCACATGTATATTTTATTTTAATAAAATTTAACACTAGAGAAAATGAGCATACTGTCAATATTAAATTTGTGGTTTGGGACCTTTTAGATAACTTTATCTAAGTCATCCCCATAGAGAAAAGAGGTAAGCAATACCTAATTTTTATAAGATCCTAAATAGGGCATTGCAATTTGCAGTGTTTGGATGTGTCATGAATGTCTGGTAAGTGACGAATCTCATAGCTCATTTAGAGCAACAAGAACAGTTGAAAATAGTTGTCTTTACTTGAAAAGACTTTATAAACAGAAGGAAGCAATGCTTAGCAAACAAGTTATTCATTTGGGAAGCTCCTCTGAGCTCTGTTTAATAGGAATCCAAATTAATTTCCAAATATCATTTAGCTAGTCTTTGATGTGGTATATCACATATTTATCAATGTAACAACAATTAATTAACTTTCTGATGTAGGCATTACCATTTCTTTCCAGACTGGAAACAGTGTAATGTTTTCTCCCTGCTTCCAGTTTTCAAGTCTTTTTTCTTTCCCTTTTGCCTAAAGACAAATTTGTATCTACCACATTCTCTCTTTATTCATCTGCTGCAAACTTGTGGCCTCTCTAAGGAAACATCAAGTTGTGTTCCTTGGTACTTCAGATTTGATTATTGACTCTATTACGTGTAGAACTGTCTCCCAGAGCTCACGTATATCAGGACAGGACCAAAACATACGGCAAGAGTCTCCCACGTGCCTGTTACAGATCCTGCATTCATTTTATTTTCTTGCTCCCAGCTGATGTGATCTCCCTCATGGCTAATGCCTCCAATGCAAGAGCTTGAACAGGAGAACTTAAAAATTGCATCTTGCACTGCTTTTTAATGCATCCTCCCAGTCTTAAACCAGCTAATTTCTGGAACACTTTGCTGCTGGTTCCTCTGCTTAACTGTTTGCCTGCTGCTTCAAACACTGGGTAGGCAAAGCAGAAATACAGATATGCTCTGGGAACAGCAGCTCCATGGTGGGAAACAAGTGTGTTCTAAAATAATACATAATCTCTCAATATTTGAAACCAGCTCTTTTACCCAGAGCACGAGTGTTGTCATTTGCTTCAATGCAGTTCCTCACATGGCTGTGAGAGTTCCCCCAATTTAGAAAGTGCCTCCAAATCTGCCCTATACAGATTAGATTTATTTTGTGCTGTAAATAAACTATTATGTTCAATATAAAATTAACAAGGGGGAAAAAAACCCCCTCAATTGTATCAAAGGACTGTTTAAGGATAGTCTTAGAAGGGGGACACAGCAGACAAAAAATCAGGAAACATTACAGACTCCAAGAGGTACAAGGGAAGACAAAAACAGCTTCAGAATCAGCAAGGGTTGGAACAAGGGCACTGGAGGATATCCCATTCCATGAGCATTAATGACCATGCCCATGAATGCTCTTATGAACGTCGCAGGACACAATGCCACAGAGCCTGATAGAGTGATGTGCTGGCACAGACTCTCCCAGGTTAGGAAAAAGCTTAGTCAGAATAGGTAGCTACAAAAGCAAAGTAGCAAAGTAGCAACCTGCAGCTATTACCTGATTTTAGTCTTCATTCCTACTGTAAAAACCTGGGTTTTGGTCACACAGTCACTGCAGCCACAAAAAAATGACATGCATGTAATTTAAAGCATTTAAGCTGATAACCATTGTTTGAATTTTGGATTATGCTTGCTATAGTTTGCTAGATATAAAGACCACATGCTGTGTTTCTGCTTTGTGACTGAATGTTCATTTAAATCAGGTTCTGTGAATATTCTTGTTGCATTAAAATTTGTGTTTCACCAATGCTTTCCAGCCTTTTTCTAAAATTTCTGTTCTCTGTAAGTAGATAAATTTATTGCAGTGTTTATAAATTTACATAAACACAGTGCAAATTCAGTCAAAGCAAATGAGTTTCAAAATTGCACTGGAAACCGAAACATTTTGCAGTATTCATCCCTCCCTGCTTGGGAGGCAGCCAGATCTGAAGAGGTTACCAGCTCAATTCAGTAAAACCAAAGATGTTCAGGCCAGCACCCAGCTTGCTGGGCAGCTCTCTGGACAGAAACCCTTTGCCTCTGGGACTGAACTCATCACTGCTTTTAAGGATTTCTTATGCAGCTGCTTCAGTGACAACAGCTTGAGAAAGGATTTAGTACCAAGGCCCATGCTGGGTTTATTTTTCAGGGCTTCTTCCTATTCTTTCAGGTTGTGCCTCTTCTTCCTGGAATCTCCCAGTTACAGAAACCTCCAGGAACTCTGCCTTCCTTTACCTTCAGTTCTCCCTGCCCTGCTAGTTTTTCCTGCCATGTGAGTCTAAACCTCCTCCTAACAGACCCATTTCCACAAGGTGAGATATGGAGAATAACGGAGGAAAGGAGGTAAAGAAATCCTTTTTCACGCCATGTGATTTATTACAGAGAGAACCCTGGACCCTTCCCTTCAGCTTTGTAAGGCTGCCCTGGTTCACTGGATCAGCTCCAGGTGAATCTCCAGATAATCTCCGCACACAAAGCTGGGGAGTTCCAACCCACCAATGGCACTACCAACAGGGCTGGGATTTGAGACTGGAGAGGCATGGGGAAGGGGAGCACTCAGGTTTCCCCCTGTCACTGCAGTGAGAGTGCAGGCAGAGGGTGGCTGTTCTCCCTGGAAGGCAGAGCTGGAGCAGGCAGTGCCATGAGGCTGCGGCAGGGATGGCACGGAGCAGGTGCGCGGCAGCGGGGAGCAAAGACAAGGGCACCAGGCAGAAGGCTTGCTGCTTCTCACAAACATCACTTCAAAACTGATATATTCAGGGCGTTTTACAAGTCAGCTCCACACCTGCCAGCCAAGTCAGGTCTTCATTAGTGCACCTTGCAGCGTCTGGGTGCTCGGGGTTTGCGATTTATGCGTTTGCCTGTGATTCATTAAGGAGGAGTCATTCAAGCCCGCATATTCTAAAGCAATTAGGTAGCAAGACATCCCAACGCTCCAGCTACAGAGAACCCCTGCTCTGAAAACTCTCTCCTCCTCCCCAGCTTTCTGCATTTTTAATTTAGAGCTCTGGAAACCTTCACAAAGGCTATTTAACAGAACCACTGCAGTGTGCTCCAGGCAGAGCAGCACTAGCTCCCCGAGACCACACGGTGGAGTCGATGTTTGCAGAATGAGCACCGCCGGGTGTACTGACAGAATTTTAAATCGTACATGACGGTTAAAGATATGTTTCTCCATTTTCTGGGTAAACGATGTTAAATAAGAATAAACACAAAGGGATATTTTCTCCTGCTGATGAATACATGCGTTTCTCAGGGCTGGTAATAGGTGTCACAGGCACACACACCAAGGAAGACACGCATCCCCTCCTGACACGGGCACGCTCTCATCTTCAGGGTATGTCTCAATTCTTGTGTTAACTCTCCTTACACACCCCAGGTCCTCACTAATGCAGGAGGATTCCTGGGCACAAGCAGGAAACAAACATGCTGGAAATAAAACCCCAGCCTGCAGACAGGAGAACTCCACCCTGTGAGTGTGCCTGGGGTCAGAGGGTAAGATCCCCTCTCTGGAGCAGCTCCCCCTGCAGCTGTCACAGGACTCTGGGTATTTTCACATTTGTATTTTCACATCTGCAGTGTGCCCTGCCCAGTTTGCAGCGGGACAGGGTTCCCAGCACTTCCCCTGGGATGCAAGCCCAGTTTAGCAGAGCTCTCCCCTAGGAAGAGCCTGTCCCCATGTGTGGCTCTCTCCAAATAAACCTGCAGGAGCCAGTCCCACCTGCCCAGCCCTGAGAAGGCTTTCTCAGGCTGCTGCTCCCAGCTGGATCTGAGTCACTGCCATGCCAATCTTGAGCACTCAGGTGTTTCAAACAAGTTGCTGGCAACACCTACAGCGCTTCCATTTTAAAGCCTGATTCATTGTTTGGCCTTTTCAAAACCAAACACATCACTGACTTAATGACACAGGAGACAGGGGGTTTTTTTTCCAGCTTTTGGATCCCAAAATATTTCCACTGTAGGCACAGGGCCTTCAGAACTCTCATATATGTAGCCCATAATGCAGTATTATATAAACTTTCTTTTCTGATGTTGTTCAAAAGCCACCTGCTCATGGATCACAAGCTGCAAACCACTGAGAAAGAGAATTTTAACGAGCTTAATTTACTGGGCTCCCACCCTGTCAACAAGTCCATTTCCTCTAGGCCCTCTTGCCCTATCTACTTGACACTTCCCCACAATGTCCAAAGTCTGCTTCCTAACGAATGTTTCCCTTCAGAGAAGCAACCCTTCCTTAAGCCATTTGTATTTTTTTTGGTCTGTTTACATTCCTGGAGGGGCAGGTTGGGTGGAAAGAAGTGTTTCATGGTCACAGTGGTTCACAGGAAACAGCTGATACACACATAAGCATTGCTGGAGATATGGCTGCTCTTGAATTGTGCTTTTGTTCCCACTTCTGGCCTTCCTCAGACTGTGCAAGCAGTCAGACACACAGCACATCTCACAATTGTTAGGGAATAAATACCCCAGCTGTTGTAGGATGCTATTCCTCCCTATTACAACACATGTCCTACACTGCCTGGCCCACAAATCTGGAATTCTACTCAGATTTAGGAGAGGAAAAATGCATCCTGCTCCCTGCAGAGCAGCATGATAGGAACACCCCCAGAAGATGGCTCAGCTCTCACTGCCAGACCCATGACATACAGAGAGCTGCAGTCAAAGGAGCCAACCTTAATGTCACAATGCTGAGCTCTTAAAAGTTTGGACACTGCACAGCTCCACACAGCCTTCCCTCTGTGTTTGTCATTGTTGTGACACAGCCTTTAACTGCAGGAGCACGGGGTGCTTTTCCACAGGCTCTCACTTTATTCTGTGCACAGGATCCCACTGTTCATTAACAAGTGGATTATTCAATATTTTGGCTCTTCCTTATTGCTCAATATGCAACCCTAGGCTGCTGCTTACTGCATGCTCCTCAAAGCCTGCTCCAAGGACTGAGCTATTCAGTTCTTCATGGCTTTTCTGAAGTGCTCAGCACTGCAGGAGACAACTGCTTCATGAGCACTGATGGGCTAATTTTCCCAACAGCACTGGTACAAGAGGGGATGACATTGTCCCCAGTTCATAAAAGAGCAATTGGGACAAAAATTGGCTTACATAAGAGACAGCCACTAATTTGAACCATTCTACTTGAGAGGCCAAGGACAGGACTTTTTTTGGGAGAACTTGGGTTTACATAGCATGTTACATGTCCAGCACCTAATTCTGATTTGGGCTGAAGCTGGCTGTACTCAAGGCTTCTCCAAATCTGACAAAAATGGCACTGTGAGTGGACAGAATATTAGAAACACCTAACTTTGTCAGAGATTACTATAAAATGGTAAGGTATTATTGGATCATGAATGATTTGTGGGTGGGTTTCAGTTATACCTTAATTCAGCCATTTTTCTTGGCTTTATGTCCTGATACTGCTGCATTCAGCTGTGTCTGAGAACCTGCTGTAATATCTGGTGGCTGGGGTTAGCATTGTACCTGATATTTCCTTTACTCTGAACAGAACTGAATGATTACTTTGCTACATTACAAGATACCAGACTATTTCCACCCAAGACATCCTCATAGGCCATGCCAGAACTCAGCCAGAAATCTTCCATCATCGCAAAGGGCTGTTCCTCTTGGGTATCCTGGAGGAAGGGTTTGACCAGATCCCAAACTGCCAAGGAGGTATGTGCTGGCCCACAGGAAAGCAGCACAGGGCTGGCAAACTGCAGGCTGAACCTCACAGGGAAAGTTTAACTCCCCAGCACCAGAGCAGGGCTGCTGGCTCCCTTCTGTAATGTTTGCTAACAGGCTCTGGCACACTTAGGTATTTCTCACTCCCATCCATAACCAGAATATTAATTGTATTCCTGAATAGTCCTGCTGCATCTACAAATTGTTCAGCTTGAAAATGACTTTTGGCATTTATAAGGGCACATTTATTTTGGGTTGGTGGGAGGGAAGGCCCCTTCTACTTTCCCTGCACTCCCATACACGTGGTCTGCAAGCAGCCTGCTCCTGCTGCCTTGGCTAGCAGGTACAAATGTCACCACAAGTTAGAGGCAGGGACATGTCCATTAGCCAAACACTCCCTTCACCACAACTAATTGAAAGTTTGACAGCTGTATGCAAAGCCCTGGACAAAATCCCAGTTGTCACAACACAGGAGAGGGACAAGTGACACGGTGGCTCACGTAGGGTGACACCTGAGACTGTCCTGTCATTGTCTCTTATCCAAACTAGGTCAAAATTGCAATGCCTCAGTTCTTCACTTGCAAGAACAATTATAAACCCCCCACGGTGTTTTGAGAGGAAATACATGAAGGATTATGAAGCATTTTGGTGCTGCAGTGATAGGGGTATGTGAGGTGAAGGTCTGTAGTGACACAGGGTCCCCAGGCAGGTGCAAAGGAGAGCCCTTTATTCCCAAACCAGGCCTTTTTAAGCCTTGTTACACAGTTTTAAATAATAACAAACATAATTCAGCCAAGATGTGAGCACAGGATGATGACATAACTTGTTTTTCTACCCCTAACTCAGCTGAGTCACTTTCCCACAGTCCTTTCCTGCTTAGCCCAAATACCAGGCCTGAGCCAGGGTTTTACAAAGCCTTCCCTTTGTAAGGCTTTACCTACATGCAACAGGGATGTATTGGGTTCTGCAGATGGAGATTAAGTGATCTATAGAATTGAAGAAAGGTTTTCTGACAGATCTTGACTTTTGCTGAGGTTCATTTCCAACAAGATTGCACAAGTCTGTACTTAACAAACAATCCTGCAATGCCTATAAGAGCAGATAAAATAAGATAAGCATAAGATATCCCAGTCCAGTTTTTGAGAAACATTCTCTAAGGGTTTGGATGGAGAAAAGGGATTGTGTAGGGTTGTGCTGTTATATCAGTGAACATTCCCTCTTGTTTCTTGTACCTCTTACCTCCTGTAACTAAAGATATTTTCCTCTCAAATTTGTCTTTATTCTCACTTTAAATTTCAAGGTTATCTGGCCCACTGGGTGTGTTACATATGGCTGTCTAATTAGAGAGAAGATTAACCTTATTCTATTAGATTATTTTAGCACCTGCCAGGTGACTACTCTGCTTTAGCAAAGGCACAATGCGGCCAGATCAGTTAACAAAACTCCAAAAAATCTAAACCCAAACAAAAAAACACATAAAACTCCCCAGATTATTTCATTTTTGGAAAGTCCACCAGAAAATGAGAATGTTGCAAATGTTCTTCCCAGAATTACTACTATGATAAACTAACCAGCATTTCATAGCAGAAATAATACCAGTGTCTTGTTTGTCACACAACATTTCAGAAGATGGCAAAGAAGCTGTAACGTCCTGCTCTGTCTCTGATTGCAATCAATAAAAAGCCCAGATGCTTTAGAAGGGAGTTAAATCAGGCTCAGATCTTTCCCAACCACTTGTTAATTTAAAGGGCAGAGTTTTACCACCTCTGTGTGGTGTTGCCTCAGCCCAAACACCACAGAGAAGGAGGAACTATTTGACAGCATGGTGGTCTCTGGTCTGAATCCAATTCCTACCTCAAATCCCTTAGGCTTGAAATTTTCCAGCAGTTGGGCACACCCCAGAAGAGAAGGCACCTGGCAAAGAGACATTTCTCAGCATATCCATGACACCTCCTCTTCCTGACAAAGCCACCTGTGAGGGGACTTGGAGCCATCCCATGGGATGTGGGTCAGCTCTCTGCTTTGGGTGCTTGTTGGGTGCAGGAGAACAGGGATGTAAAGCACTCCCAGTGTGGCTGAGGGGACTTGGAGCCATCCCATGGGATGTGGGTCAGCTCTCTGCTTTGGGTGCTTGTTGGATGCAGGAGAACAGGGATGTAAAGCACTCCCAGTGTGGCTTCCATCAATCACTGCAGCACACCAGCAGGATGTGATTTGATACCAAGCCAGGCTGGAACGACACATTTTGGTTCCAGAGCACTGAAACATCTCATTGCAAATGGATAATGGTGCAATGATAGATTAGTTTGAGAAACCTGATGAGAATGTTAAAGCTGAGAAATTTAAACCTTCAGGGATTCAGANAGGTGCAAAGGAGAGCCCTTTATTCCCAAACCAGGCCTTTTTAAGCCTTGTTACACAGTTTTAAATAATAACAAACATAATTCAGCCAAGATGTGAGCAGAGGATGATGACATAACTTGTTTTTCTACCCCTAACTCAGCTGAGTCACTTTCCCACAGTCCTTTCCTGCTTAGCCCAAATACCAGGCCTGAGCCAGGGTTTTACAAAGCCTTCCCTTTGTAAGGCTTTACCTACATGCAACAGGGATGTATTGGGTTCTGCAGATGGAGATTAAGTGATCTATAGAATTGAAGAAAGGTTTTCTGACAGATCTTGACTTTTGCTGAGGTTCATTTCCAACAAGATTGCACAAGTCTGTACTTAACAAACAATCCTGCAATGGCTATAAGAGCAGATAAAATAAGATAAGCATAAGATATCCCAGTCCAGTTTTTGAGAAACATTCTCTAAGGGTTTGGATGGAGAAAAGGGATTGTGTAGGGTTGTGCTGTTATATCAGTGAACATTCCCTCTTGTTTCTTGTACCTCTTACCTCCTGTAACTAAAGATATTTTCCTCTCAAATTTGTCTTTATTCTCACTTTAAATTTCAAGGTTATCTGGCCCACTGGGTGTGTTACATATGGCTGTCTAATTAGAGAGAAGATTAACCTTATTCTATTAGATTATTTTAGCACCTGCCAGGTGACTACTCTGCTTTAGCAAAGGCACAATTTGGCCAGATCAGTTAACAAAACTCCAAAAAATCTAAACCCAAACAAAAAAACACATAAAACTCCCCAGATTATTTCATTTTTGGAAAGTCCACCAGAAAATGAGAATGTTGCAAATGTTCTTCCCAGAATTACTACTATGATAAACTAACCAGCATTTCATAGCAGAAATAATACCAGTGTCTTGTTTGTCACACAACATTTCAGAAGATGGCAAAGAAGCTGTAACGTCCTGCTCTGTCTCTGATTGCAATCAATAAAAAGCCCAGATGCTTTAGAAGGGAGTTAAATCAGGCTCAGATCTTTCCCAACCACTTGTTAATTTAAAGGGCAGAGTTTTACCACCTCTGTGTGGTGTTGCCTCAGCCCAAACACCACAGAGAAGGAGGAACTATTTGACAGCATGGTGGTCTCTGGTCTGAATCCAATTCCTACCTCAAATCCCTTAGGCTTGAAATTTTCCAGCAGTTGGGCACACCCCAGAAGAGAAGGCACCTGGCAAAGAGACATTTCTCAGCATATCCATGACACCTCCTCTTCCTGACAAAGCCACCTGTGAGGGGACTTGGAGCCATCCCATGGGACGTGGGTCAGCTCTCTGCTTTGGGTGCTTGTTGGATGCAGGAGAACAGGGATGTAAAGCACTCCCAGTGTGGCTTCCATCAATCACTGCAGCACACCAGCAGGATGTGATTTGATACCAAGCCAGGCTGGAATGACACATTTTGGTTCCAGAGCACTGAAACATCTCATTGCAAATGGATAATGGTGCAATGATAGATTAGTTTGAGAAACCTGATGAGAATGTTAAAGCTGAGAAATTTAAACCTTCAGGGATTCAGAGCTTTTTCTGTTTGTTTGTTTGTTTTGGTTATGCCTCAAAAAATAGGTGCAAATGGGTGTAAAATTGTCAGAAAAATTTAATATTATACCCTTTTCTGAGATGTATAAAAGAATGCAAAAATTACTAAAGGCATGCAACTGTTCAAGAAAAGAGGTGAGGGTGAGACACCGGGGAAAACTAAATCTTCTGGTAATTGTTATACAGAAAGACCAGGAAAGAGCTCAGGTGGAAGCTGATCATGGAGGGCCTTGGGTTGGAAGAGACCTTAAAAACCATTAAGTTCCAAGCCCCTGCCTGAGGCAGGGACACTTTTCACTAGACCAGGTTCCTCAAAGCTCCATCCAGCCTGGCCTTGAGCACTTTTAGGGATGGGACATCCACAGCTTCCAGTTTCCACTGAAAAGATTATATAGTGAAGTCAATTTTAATTAGGCAACAGAGAACTCAAGTGAGGGAAAATCCTCCCACATTATGACTTTTCATCCATGGAGATTTTCAAATCTTGCCTGTAAAAAGCCCTAAGTAACCAACACAACACTGAAGTCAGCCCCGCTTTGAGAATGGCCTGAAGACCCCCAGAGGGCTACATTAAACACTTTTTCTTTATAATTCCATGGAAGTCCCAGGCACAGGGCAAGTTTCACTTGCTGCTCACACCTAGGTAGACACCAGAGAACCCTGCTGTGGGACAGGAAACTTCACAGGCTCACAAAATTATTTTTTGTTTTCCCTGCATCTTTGCAGCCTCACACAGTTCAGCACCCTTGAGATAAAACCCTATAGCAGAAATGTACAATGAATGGGAACATATATGAATGGGAAACGGAGGAGCAAACAAATTTCAATTTCAAGCTTCCATGGCTTAGCATAAACAAACATGAAACAATTCATCCTCAAAATACAGGGGTGGGAGGGGGATCCTGACAGTGTCCTCAAGACACACAGGGAGACTGAGAATGAGGGAGCCTGGAGCGAAAATAACATTTCAAAAACTGTTTAAAGCCTTGGGAAAGTTTGAAGCAATGTGGAAACTTTCCTGATTCATTCACTGGGTCTGCAAAAACACTTCTCTTCATCCACTGCCACCCCCCATATCATCAAAAATAAGCCAGCTCTATCAAATGTTGTTTTCTTCTTAACAAAAATGAGCTTTTAAAATCTCCGTCAAAGTTTGGAATGAGTGAACAGATTTTGAAAAAATAAGAACAGTCTAATAACTTCCTAGAGAAAGATGCAGAAACAGCTTCTAAAGAACTCACACTGAGCCAATTCTCTTTATGAGCCTGCAAAGTCTATTTAAATTTTATATTTTTGCCTCTTTTCATAAATTCATCCTCTGCCTGCATCTAAGCTGATACAGACTGAAAACCCTCATCTGAGGTGGTGCCCCATTCCTACACCTTTTAGCAACAGGGACTGCAGGGACCTTGTAGTGAATATGAAGTGATTAGGGAGATGGTTTGCTTCTGTCACAGGTTCTTGTAAACATTCATTTGAGCTGTAAATGGACAAAGGAGGAAAGTTCATCTTCCCAGCAGATCTATCCATTAGCTTGTTGTATTCCACACCATATAAACAACATGAAACAATGATTAACCGTGCAGGTTCTGCCTGTTTTAGCACTTGCACACTGTCATCCTCCTGACAGGGCTCAGAAATCAATCCCTCCAGTCATATTCCACCCTGAAGAGTACTTCAGTACTTGGCAGGCAAGGAAGGAAACTGTTCAGCAGAGCTGTTGCCTGGTTTGCTCAGGGTGGGACTGAGATCTCAGTGCCGCGGCTTCCACTGTGCACACATTTAGTTCTTTGATTTTGGTAGCCAGTGCTCCCACCTTTGAGTTGTTCAGGAGTTGGTTCTTGCTGCCTTCTGACACAAAAATGCAAGGCCCCGTGTTTGTAAGGCTCTTGAAAAGGCATGTAGGGAAAAGAGCAATTCCCTACCTTCAGAATCAGACAATTCCTCTACACTGACTTGACCTAAATGCCTGCCAAGAAAGTTGTAGTATCTCTATCCAAAACTTACAAGGCAGAACTAATAAAATAAACCAAAAATGGGTCACTCTGTCCATGCATGGGCTCGAAAAAGAATGTGGAGGTAAACAAATTCAAGGATGACAAAATTTAAATGGTTCACCTGCAGTCAAAGCCCATGGAAAGAGTAGTTTCATGGTCAGGAAGAGATGGAAATTACTTTCTCCACTTTAAAAGAGAATTTATTGAAGCCTTGAAGACAAGAACAAAAGCAAAGAAAACCAAAGAAAACAAAAAAAAACAGCCCAGAAGAGCTCTGAAAATCCAATCTCTCCCATCAGCCTCTGGAAAATGGATAACCTATGTGTGGTATGATTGAATTTCTCTGTTTCATCACCCTAGTGGAAGCATCTTGTATGAAACTCTGCTTTATGAATTGAGTTTTGAGAGGGACCTGGGAGAGCAGGAGTTATACCAATCTAATCAGGATGTGACAAACACATGCATCAAAATGTTGCATTGTCAAGATCCAGAAGCCACTTAATTCCAGAAAGATTTTAAAGCTAAGAAAGCAGCTTTGGCAACAGGATTAGAAATGATGAGAGGGCAGATGAAAATCCAGACAGAGGAAGATAGCACAATTTTTTTTTTCCAAAACATCCTTTCAAAAATTAGGCATGTCCCTACATGATTTCTTATTAACTTCTTATGCAAACCTATGTTTTACTGAAATGAAGGACACAGATGCCTTCATCCATTTATCGTACCTTCTTCCTAAACATATGCTAATGATGGAATGAAAGATACATGAAGTGAGATAAATAACACCATAAAATCCTAGAAACTCCACAGGTTAAAACACCACAAAACATTCTGAGCAAAACATCCAACAAAGCAGATTAAATACCAGAATAACATGCAAATGTCATTGCCACAGAGCAGAGAAATGTGCTAATGCCAATGCCACAGGACAGGAAGCAAGATTCATGAGATTGATTTGTGATGGCTCCTAAACAAAAGCAGGGCACAAAAATAGCCCGTGATTATCAATAACATGAGATCAAATCAGAAAGCATGTGCATTGAGAGAGATGGCATCAAATGCTTCCTTCAAAAGAAAAAGAACATCACAATCACTTGTATTTGCCTGGTCTCAGCTTGCATTTCCTATCTAACTGCTGAAGATAGTTCCACAGGATAAGTACAGATTAGCAAAATATTCAAGGTGATTGAATGGATTAGCATTACTGTTCAGCACAATGCAAGGTGATAGGAAAATCCACAGAAAAGAAAGATCTGCTATCTGGACAGCCACTTGAAATTATGCAGCTCACAGGTTGATTTTTACATTTCTTGTAACATCATCAAGTGTCACAGTGGATGCCTGAAAACATTTCCAACTAAAGAGTGAGATTTAAACTGGGGATCTCAAGCAACAGGTGGAACAAGAATTCCTAAGTAAACTGCTATCTTGTTTGTCACACAAATAGAAAATCCATATGCTAGTGCCAGAGGCAAAAAGAACATGTTCTAGCAAACAGCACAGAAAACCCCAAACCCTGAAGAAACATTTGTCTGTAAGAAAGGGGTGGGAAAGAAAAACAGAGATTAAATGCATCTAAAAAAGTCAAAATTACCTTTAGAGAAATTAACTGTGTACTAAATCCCAGCCAGGTAGAGAGCACAAATGCCTGCCATCCCCACCATCCTGGCCACTGTAATCATGTCCAGCAGCTTGGGCTGCCCATTCTCCCCACCCTTGTAGAGATACACACCGTAGTTAACAGATGTACTGATGTGTTATGCTCCCCCCAGGCTCCCAGGATGCAATACCTGATCAAACAGACAGACTGTTTCACACTGTGACAGGGATATTTGGGTTTTTTCTAGGTATCCAATGTTAATAGAGATCAAACTGTGAACAAATCCACACAACCTGTGACTGGGGATGGAGATTTCGCATTCAGACATTGCAATTCTACACAGTTTTCTTTGTTTCCAGAACCAGAGACTTTGTACCTCAGGAGCTGAATCGAAGCCCCTAAAATTCAGACACCTCTGGTTTGCTTTTCAGGGAGTTTCTTGGAGCATTTCACAAGCATTAATGGAGTGTTCTCCAATGGTTCAGCGAGGCAGGTGCACGGAATTAGTTTCACTTTGCAACTAAGACCAAGGAGCAGAGGGGGATTGAGTGAATCAGCCAAGATCATTCTGCATTTGTCTGACAGAGTCAGAAATAGCAATCAGGAGTCCACAAAAGGTAAATAAAACCTCCCTCCCTGGAATATGCAGCAAAATATTTGGTTAATTTTGGCTGCATGCATCCTTGCTGGGTGACAGCCAGGAAAGGTGACAGCTCATTGTTCTTTGCAAGGTCACTCCCATCAATTGTATGTACAAATCCCATGTCTCCTCACAAGAAATAAATATGAATATTTAAGATCCAAGATACTGGTATAAGGATTTCGGATATCTTAATAAGCCTTATTTATATTGGAAAAGAACACAGTTCCAAATTTACCCCTGTTTTACCACAGGTAATTATGGAGGCAGAACTAAACAATAAATGACACTGGCCAAGCAGACACAGATTGCCAGGTTAGCAAAATTACCTTCAGATATGAAAAAAACAAATTGTCCTAGGCTGGGACAGGCAAGTTTAGCCAAGCTAAGGAAAAAAAATTAGTGCTGATACTCTCTCCAGTGTAGCAGAAGAGCTTAACTGGTCTGTGTGGGGAGGTAAATAAGTAAACCCACAGAGCCCTGCTTGCCCACAGCACAACAGACACCTCCCCACTCCACAGAATGCAACATCCAAGCTTAACTGAAAAACTTACAAATACATTATTTGGGCTAAAAAGTCTGTTTGCTTTTTACTCCTCCTGACACTTTTGACAAGATGACTATCAGACAGAGGTTCAGAGAAGATGTAAAGCAGAAAAAAGGCCAATTAACAAATTTTTTCTCCTTCAGAAAAGTTTGAAACTGCTTTCCAGTAATGAACGATACACAAGCATGTCACTGAAAACTGAAAGGTGGCTTACCTGAGGTGATCAGCAAAATAAATGGGACAATTCCCAACCAAAAAAAAAATCCTCTCTTTCCAAATTTGTGTTTATAGCTCTTCTGACTTCCCCCCAAATCCTGCATTATAAGTCAGGACTTCAATTTGCCAACACAGGCCCTTTCTGCATTGCCACTAAACATTCTCTGCAGTCATTGCTGTGGCCACAGTGCTCAGCAAAGGAGGAGCATTAACCTTTGAGACAAAATCTGACATCACAAAAACCTCTTTAGCCCTGTTTGGTTCTTTCTTCACTGTGCCATGGTGCCTGATCTCATGTTTGAGGGGATGACAAAAAGCTGAGAAACTTTTAAATGTAAGAGGTTAGGAGGAGTTCTACATAGAGCCATAGACAGCTTGTAGACACAAATGACAGCAAAAGAGTTGGATTTAAGTCACAAGGGGACAGGGGGCAAGGGGAAAGATACAAAAGAGCAGTAGATCAGTAATCAATGTAAGAATGTTGGTTTAGTCTTCTGTAGCAGTCCCCATGTTCTTGAACACTTCACTGCTAATCAGACTGACCACCCACGTGTGGATACTGAGCCAGAATCAGGTCCTGGATACCTACATCTGGTATGATTATACTTTCTTAGGAGAATAAATTAAAAAAAAAATCCAGAGGGCTGATCCACAGTCAGTGTGAATTGGTACAGGTGTTGACAATTGTACATGTGAGTATCAGTAAATCTACTGCAGCTGGAGAGCAGATCTCCCAACTCTTGTTAAACAGCTTAAGAGAGGCAGGATTAATCTCAGTGTAACCCCAGCCCCAAGCTAACAGGGTTACAGAAATCTGTTCAAATGGCAGCTTATCCCACTGACTGGGGATGACACAAATTGCTCTCTGGGAATGCCCCACTGACCACAGCCAGCTCCAAGCTACCAGTCCAGAACAGATAACTAACTTTTAGATGGCCAAGGCTAAACAAAACGAATTCCAACTTGCATCATTCAAAAATGTATTTGAAGTGTAGGAGGTGTTATACCTGCTAAGCAAAGCCCAGAATCTATAGGGCAAGATCTGACAACAAGAAGACAATAATCCCCTAATCAGGTACACAAAATCTTTCAGGCTTTTCAAAAAAACCCCAAGGGAAATTCTGTCCTCAACCAATTTCAAGTCAAGTTTTACAACCCAATGAGGTGCACAGTTTTTTCCACTGAGTTTTTACGAATGGAGCATCAAACCTTTGAAATTCTCTCATGGCTCATTTGTAGGCATCTCACTGTATCCCAGTGAGAGTGGATGAGAGGGATAATTGAAAATGGGACACAGGGGCATCAAAACAAGCAAAACAACCCCCTCCTTTCTCTTTTTCCTTTCCTTCTGGTTCACGCTTCTGAATGAAATCCCAGGCTGCCTTCCAGCTGCTGCTCGGAGCTGTCACAGAGGAGGAACAGGCAGAGAGCACTAAACCACTGACCTATTTCCATCCTTGGAGCTGCTGTGTCTAAACCCTTCCTTCTGAATTCTGCACACACACATGCACACGTGCACAGCGATCTCCCTGCTGCTCCCACGAGGAGCTATTTCCAAGGTCTAAGCTCAGCTCCTAGAGGAGCTCTCTGCTGCTTCCTGAACAGCTGTTAACCCCATGGCCTCAGTGCCCTCCATAATTAGGTTAACTTTTGGGAGTCTACCCTTTGGGGAAGACAATAGGAGCTTTGGCTCACTGACCCACCTTTTCTTGTATCAGTTCTGTTCTCCATTGGGTACTGCTCTATGTCTGAGAAATTTGTATACAAGGATTTTTTCATCTCTTTTAGAGATGCAAGCATGCAAAGCACCGCTGCAGAGGGAATAAATCTAAGAGAGCACATTAATGGGTGCAATTCATGCACACAGCCAAAGACCACTGAAAATGAAATCAAGTGGCTTGTGCCTTCCTACAGCACCCAAATCATTGAAATAGCAAAAGGTGTCAGAACCTGAGGGTTCTCAAATCCTCCCTCCCTCTTTCAGAGTTAAATAAAAAATAAAAGAGCTTTGTTACCCTGCATGACTTCTGTGTTACTTATGTCACTTCCTAGGAAGAAGCAGCCACTGTCTTACTGATCTTGGCTGAACTTCAAAGATACAGAAAAGTTAATTGGATGAAATGAGGCTTCCAAAGAAAAACTTTGTGTGAAAAGCTCTTCAACCAAAGATTTGCATGCAATCCAAGGAGCCACAATATGGAGTGGCAACAGCATTCTTAATGTTGTAGAGGAATGCATAATGCTTGGGAGAAAGCTTTCCTTTGCTCTTTTTCCTCCAAAACGTTTCATTCTTTTCCTTTTCCCTTGCCCCACATTCAATTTAAAGGTTTATAAAGAAATGTAAAGAAAGCTAATGAAGGCAATATGGAACATTAAACCAAAGATTATTTTTTAATATGGCCACATTATCGGCCCCTGAAAAAGGATAAAGTAAATGTTGTTCCATTTTTATTTCTTGTTATAACAGTACTCTGACTAAAGTAAGTGTAATTATTGCACCTGAAGCTTTGTATCATTCTTCCCATAAGTTTTCTATTTCTACTTAATGTGGGTTTGTACTGAAGGAAGCCCTGGCCAGCAGAGTGCCAAGAACTGCACAATACAATCACCTTTTGGGGTGTACAGCATTCTCCCAGAGGAGATTTTTAGACAGTTATGCAGAACTGGACCAGAAAACTAGACTTCAAGGGGCCCAGAAAATTGTGATGAACTTCAGAAGATCCGCATACTATGAAAAGTCAGGGGAGACCCTCTTTTTGTCTAAGCTGACTTTTTAAAACAATGGACCGTTTGATACCAACAAACTTCTAAGGTCACCTGATAAGGGAGGAAAAAGTTTGGTCTCCACCTGCAGTCCTCGTGAGCTGACAGTCTGCCATTTGTACTGGCAGCTTGCTTCCCCATTTGAAGCATTTACTTTCCTATTTGAAAGCCAAATATTTTTGCCATATCCTCCTCTGCTAAAGTTGTCATCACCTGCCTTGCCCCTCTGACTGAAGGTGGGCATGATGGTGGTGTCAGCTTCCTGCATTAAACAAAATTGTCTCCTTTATCTTATTCTACAAGATATGTTTTCCAGACCTCGGGCAGATCTTTGCATCTCTTTCTCACATCCCAATTTTAAACCTCCCAAAGCAGCAAGGTTTATAGTCTAGGTGAGAGCCCAGGGTTAGCCCATGGCCCAAATAAGCTGTTTCAGGATCTGAGTATAGCCCTCAATGCTCAGGAGGGTGTCACATAAATAAAAGTATCCAATGTTCACTCCACTCTGTATTTCCACATCAAATGGTGGCAAACACAGCAGTGGCAGTGGCACATCAGCCAGGGACAAGAAACCAGTACACAAATCACCCCAACACACACTAATAAGCAAGGAGAGAGAGAAAGCCCCTCTCCTCCTTAGCCATACTCAGAGCAAATTTCAGCTCCCACACTCTGGCTCTGCTCACGCCCAGAATATCAAATGTCATTGTGGTTCTGCTCCTCAGAGTCATTCCCAAAACTCTCTTGAACTCTGTCTCCTCTCAAGTCAAGGATTGCCACAGAAGTTCTCACTAATGGCAACCTTGGTGTGCGGGTGACAGACATCAGATCCTGCCTCCCAGTCATAGGGTACCAAACTCTTAATTTCTTGTTAGCAGATTCTGTCCCATGAAAAGTTGCTGGAATAAAGGGCAGTTAGGCACAAGTTACCTTTAAAAACATGTCCCCGAGTAGCTGCAGTCCAGGTACTCAAATTAAAGCAAGTGTAAAAGCTTGAAAGGTAATTGAAATGCCAAAATCAGTGTGAGAATTTGTGCTAAGTCCTCTCTCAGGACTACACCAAGGCTCGTGATTCAATTAGGTATTACAGCACTAAAGCCAGACCTTCACTCCTAATCTCTGGGCAGAGGATTCAGTATTTTAGAGATTAAAAAAAAACAAATGACAGCACTTTCTTCTTTCTGTTCAGGTCTATATCCTAAAGGCCTGTTCTTCAGCTTTTTTAGGGCATTGGAAGACTGTGACTCCCACAGACTTTAATTACAGAGATGTGTTATGCAGCCAAAAGCCCATTTAATTAAACCACCTCTGAAGTTTTTTTTTCTTTTCTTTCTTATTTTAATTCAGGGTAAAGCAAGTTCTAAAAACAACTCAGATTGTTGATCTTTTAGGACAACTAGAAAGAGTCTCTAGTACAGCCTCAAAACATGCAGCTGTTACATTCTTGTTACTTACAGATCTAATAATTTCTTGCAGAGACACCCTGGATCTTTCTTGCTGTAGCATCAACTGCTTCCAGAAACACAACCTCATGTAGAATTACATCCATGTGCTGAAGAGGAATTACAGAGCTAGTTACAGACCTTACCAGAAAGTTGAATTTTTGGATTCTTTTAATTGATAATCTGCAGGAATGTCCTATTTAGCAAACAATGTTTTAAACAAAGGGAAACATCTTAAACTGTATAGGCCACATATTTCTGCCTTTTCTTTTTTTTTTTTTAACAAACAGCTCTAGAAACACAGGATTCCACGATGTTCTTGGGAGAATTGTAAGTCTCAAGAGAAAATGAGAGTACAGCAAAGCATATTTGTATCCTGCAGCTGAACACACTTCTCAAAATTCCATTTCCTACATTCTGTGTGTCCTGAGATGCCCCATCCTGCCCCAAACCAGATCCTCAGCTAACAGGACAGAGGCAGCTGCTCTGGTCCCAGCACTGGTGCATTTATGCCTGCAGGCAACCCCTTGGGAAATTTTGCTTGCTGCTGGTTTACACCCACTCCCCCTCTTGGGCTCACTCATGCAAAGGAACAAAATGCAGTGACAGGGGCTGTGGGAGATGAGAAATGCCAAACAGGCCACCAATACAAGTGCATCTGAATGGAAACAAGCTGTAAGACTGCAATCAGAAGAGGAAATGTCATCCACCTAAAAATCCACTTGCCCCTCTATTTCATTTACAAGACAAATAACTGCAGAGCCTTTCCATGGCACCAGTGAGGTGCCACACTCTAAATTCCAAAGCCAAACATTTCAAGACTGTTTCACTCTCTGATCTGAGAGGTGCTATACAGGAACTGTAATGTTAAAAGCTACTAAACACTCTTCGTCTGGACTCCAGAAGCCTTTGACATGTCTCAGGCTCAGCAACCTAAACTTCAGCATCTGAGGAGCATGAATTGCTAATGAAAAGCACAAGCCCTCAAATCCAGGGCAGACCCAAGGCCTCCCTCAAGGGTAGGGCAGGAGGTACAGCCTGAGCCACATCCAGCTCCAGCAGGATGGAGTGAGAAAGGCACAGAACTGATGTCCAGACTCCATCTTCCCCAAGGTGAGCTGAAATTACTGATTTCAGAGACATGGACTGCTATAAAACAAAGCTCTTACTACCAACCAGTTATGTTAAAGTAATTCCAACCATGTAAATGACCATTTGGCATTTTTACTGCATTTTGTCATTGGCACTAATTCTAATTTGCAAGGTAACTTCTTCAGCTATACAGTATGATAAACACATAGAGAGAGAGAAATTAGGGTGGTTGCTTTAGTTAAGATGACCAAAAGCAAAATATTCTGTTCTTAACAGAACTCAGTACTAACTTTCACCTTCACCACTGGTCAAAGTCACATTGAGACCATTTAAGATCTCAGAGTTTAATACAATATATGCCCTCAGATATAGGAAAATACTTTATTATTTCCAAGACCAGAGAAAAAATATATGGACTATCTGAGAGACCCATTATTAAGAATGTGGCCACATTCTTTTCTTTGTGCATGACAGCACTCAGTCATGGCCTGTATCCAACTTGTTATCCAAATAATTGTTCCAAATTCCACATATCAGCCTTTTATTTTATTGTATCTTTATAATAATAAAATCTATTTTTCATGTTTGACCTTAAATAAAGCCCCATGTCTATAATGAACTTGTCACCAAGGAACAGGCAGGTACAAACTATTTCTGCTCATGCCAGCAATGGTCAAATGCTCAAAGCTGACTTTTCTCCTGCTTCTGCAGACCTGGAACAAGTATAGGGCTTACACAGCTTCAGCCCAACAGTTTTTGCTTAAGGCAAGTGTTCAGGGAGGCACCAGGAAAGTTAAATGGATTTTCTGAGGAAGTACAACATTTTATTTTGTGATGTTTCTTCCTTACCCTGTTAAGCTTACAAGGTACCAAACCACAAAGCCCTTCTGCATTGCAAAGTTGAAAGAAAAAGCCTCTAGCTTCCATTGATTCTAATGGAATTTGTCATTTGAAAGGAAGAAACTCTCTCCAGAACTCACAGAATACTTCAATTAGATGGAATGACTTCGTTTATATGCTCCATGTCAAATTTTTCCAGTCAAACAATCCTTTAACTCTAAGAAAGACCAAGAAATCATTTGGTATACGGGCTTATTGCAAAAGAAAACTATGAGCACTACATAATAGTTTGAAAATCACACATTTTCAATCCAGAAAGAGGTTACTGTGATCATCTTTGCTCTACTACCATTCACACACAAAAATCTTTTTTGAAGCCATTCTCATTCACAAAAAAATGAACCATCCCACCAAAAAAACCTCAAACCAATGAAAAACAACAAGAAAACAAACAAAACCCCAAACAGATATTTTTAGAAAATATTTTTATTTCAAACAAAAACAGTCCATCAGAGAAAACACACCATGTCCCCTTAAATACTTGAATCTTTTTTTGAGAAGCTGTGTCAAACACTCAGCTCTGTCATGCCCTCCTCTATTATAGTGAAAAGCACCTTCCTGTTACTCCATGTTTATGTTCCTTTTGTATATACCCAGATCACAGACCAGTGGGTCCCCACACGTTGGCCCCAGATTATTCATTCCCTTGCTTGCTCTCTGCTAAACTAAACAAACTAAGCTCCAGGACTGCCTTGTCATAGAACAGTTCTTCCAAAACTATTCTTGCTGGTCTTTAGAGCAGGCCAAACCTGTGCCAAACACAACTGTTTACACATCAATGCACTTGTCTAACTGGCTTTTGGAAAGCTGAATTGCTGAACATTCTGGGTAGTGAGTAACTATTTGAGATAGATCCAAGAAACACAAAGGAAAACTGAATGATGAAATGGACTCAAACCCCCAGGATTCTAAGAAACAGAGTATTTTTTCCTACATGAATCAGAAATAAAAGTCTGAGGTATTGCTCAAAATGGTTTGCTTGTCTGATCAAGCAAGCTGTGGTTGTCTCCTTCTCCAGCTTCAAGATTAAAAAAAAAACAACACCTTAGTTCTTGACTCAGTTCTTCTAAGGTAGCAGTCATTTGATTTCCATGGGAATTTATGAATCCTCAGCTGTGTTGTTACTATTAACAAGAGCTGACAGTTAAATGCATTTCATTAACAGAAACTAGAATGAGAATGACAAAACTTTAGCAGATCAGATCAGTAATTGAAAAGGTGACCAATGCAAGGAGAGAGAGCTGTCTGGCAGGACTGCGCTCGCCTGGCCCCCACACTGATAACAGCCTTATCTCCTGCTCATGGCCTGCCTGCTCTCCTGCACAAGTTAGCACAGCAGCAGCACGATGGAGATGTCAGGAACAAACTCATGCCAGCATCAGCTCTCCCTGCACATCAAGAGCAGGAGCAAAAGTAAATCCTAGTGGAAGAATTAAAACCAAAGGTTTTTTTCCCAGCTGAAAACGTACAGGGGATTAGCAAAGGCACAGCAGAAAGTAAAGGAGGCTGACAGGCAGTTTGTTAATTGATTCTTTTCAGACTTGGAAGAGCAGGCAGAAGATCCAAGGACAACTGCTGGAGTATAAAACTTGCTGGGAGTGCCTGTGTGGGATATGTCTTCTCATTGTGCAGCTCCCTCACCAGCAAGCATTGCCAAAACATTGACTGGGCCTTGAACATCTGTGGGTTTTCAACAGCTACTGAACAAACCTATCTCCAGATGCGCAAAACAACCATTTAATCCAGATGTAAAACAATGGGTAGAACCATTACACTGCTCAGCTGCAGCAGAATAACAGCAATCCTGGTGCTAGAATGTACCTGATGATTGAACTGGGAGCTGAGCAGAGCTCCACAGTTTTGCCCAAGGAGTAAAGAAGAGGAGAACATCTAAAAGTAATCTATTCAAAGAAGCACACCTTTTGGGTCAACCATCCTTTTCAAATATATTTTATCACTGAAAGCTCCTTCCCTGGGTTCACCAAATTTAGAGCAGTCCTACTCTCAGTTGATACAGGAAGGTTATTCAGCCTGATTGTGTAGTTTGCTATTGTGTTCCCTTCCACCAACCAGAGGGAGGAAAGGGAAACGTGAAAGAGGAAAAAAACCGACCACTATCCATCCTATTATATTCAGTGCTCCGTCTTCCCCTGCTATAACAGCTTGCTTGATTGCCTTGTCCCCCTGCTGTGCCATACTCTTTTAGCTCTGAAAGCACTTTGGGAAAGTGAGGATCATTTATGATATACCTGTACAGCCCCTGACAGGACAAGATCGTGGCTCTGGTCAGCACGGCAGTGTCAATGCATTGCTGACCACCTCAACAGTCAGGCTCCTTGCTGACCTGCTTCTATTCATACTAATGTACAAAATCTGTTGTTAATAACACAAAATACAACCAGTCTGAGAGGCTTTGGCCACTTCTGTGACACCCTTCTTTCAATTCTTAGGAGTCCCAAAAATACAACCTTACTGTAAGCCCTTCCATGATGCACCTCACTCACTGCTTTGCAGAGAATCAAATCACAGCTCAGCCTACTCTACGAGTAGAGATTGGTCTCGTAAACAAGGAAAACATGTTCTTTCACTCAGCTGTTACTTGGAGAACAAAAGGCAAGACCCCTGCATTCTTTTCTTTCTCTGGCCATGATGTAGAGGCATCTAAGAGGGGTCAGGCTTTTCCAAGCTCCATAGAGCTGGCAGAGTCCCAGGATAAATGCTGTGTTGGGAAGCTCCAGTTGTTTTGCCAGCATTTGGAGGTCTGAATGGCATTGATAAAGGGAGGGGGCAGCTAAACCCACCCACCACAGCAGTATTCCAGTGTTGTTAGAAATCCAGCTGCTCTCTGCAAACTGACAGGATTTACTGTTCCTGTTTTGGTCAAAGAGACAGACAAAACCCCCCTTCCCCATCCGTTATCATTGTCCAATCTCTCCAGCACGTCAGCTCCGTGGCCGTGGCAGTGAGGAGAGGCAGAGGCAGCATTAGCATTCCAGGCACAGGCAGCACACGAGGCAGCAGGTTTATGGTTTGTGCAGCCCCAGATCAGCACTGCTCTCCCCCGAGCAGCTGGATAACACCTCCACCTCCAGGAATGTCCATCCTTCCCAGCCTGGGAGGGGGCAAGGAGCCACAGTCCCTGTCCCACTCACACAGGCAGAGACGCACAACGCTTCTGTGGCCGGACACTGCACGTGCAGAAATCCCACATCCCCTTCTGATCCCAGCTCCTCCTTGCTGGCAGAGAGCTCTTCCTCCAGCTCCTAGGCACCAACCAGGCAAAGCCACCAGCTGTCACATCTCCCTCCTCCCAGGCTACCCTGACATCCCCTCTGCCTGGCACCAGGGCTGGCAGAGAAGGAATCTGCCATGAGATTAATTGCTCCCTCTGCCACGTCAGCACAGCTGTGATGGCTTCTGTATGTACAGGGAGCAGAAAGAAAAGGGGTTTGTGGACAGATTTTCACCATGTGTACATAACAGGGTATAACAGCTGCATGGAAACAAGTGGTTTCCACCTTCTGACACCAGAAAGCCCCTATTTTCTTAGATGGGCATGGCAAGTCACCCAGTTTATTACCAAATAGCATAAATAATCGTTTGCTGCTGTTAGGAAGTAATAATCCTAAAAAAAGAGATCACATAGGCATGGTTGCTTTTGAACACACCAAAACCCATGCAAGAAACCACTGGCTGCCACTGTCTGTCATTTCCAAGACCCCCAGAATCACAACAGCCACCTACAATTTATGGTCTGGATTCAGGATTGCTTTGTGTCCATCCCACCCAAGCTGCCATGAAAAAGGGATCCCTCTCTGCTCTTTCCTCTCTTCTGGGTCTCACTTTTCTGGCTGCACTGGGAGACAAGTGAGAACTGTTTTGTCAGGTTGGTTTTCTGTGGAATCAGTATTTTTCTAGCTCACAGCACTGCCACACAAGCACCAGTCCTAGCAGAAAGGAGATGGCAGGGATGCACAGCCAGGAGGGAAAACAGAGCTGAACTGCCCCTCTGGGTACCCAGAACACATTTTCCTGAGCTAAAAGCAGCTGTGGAACAGCAGTCTCCCATCTCTCTGTGCTTCAGCAGAAAAGGGATGTGTACCAGTAGCTAAATAAAGTTTCCTTCACAACCACAACCTAAATTTTCAAATGAGCACCAGGACTAGTTTTCAAGAGCTCGACGCCTTGCAAGCTCCTTAAACTCAGTATTTAAACATGCTTCTTTTGGGACACTTCCCCTACAAGAATTAAGCCAAGCAAAATGGTTTCTTCTCCAAACAGAAAATGAAACATCACAACTCTGAACCACTTAGAGGTGCTTCACAAGGCACTTCCAAATCACAAAGAGATTGCAGTGTCTGCCATTAATGTCCTGACCAAGACATGTGAGCGGGAGCTTTGGACAGGTGTCTGCCTTTACACTCCTCAAAAGTGATGCACACCCTTGAATTCTTTAATCCTGTTTTATTAATACATTTTTGGTTCAGATAACAAATGCTCATTATTTAGCTTTGTCTCGGGATTGTTTTGACGTTACACGACACTGCCCTTAGGACCAATATTATAAATTAAACAGCAAGCTGCCATCATTTTAAGTGCTGCAATTTTAAAAATAAAAAAAATGAAAGAACAGGTGTCACCCAGGAAAAGAAAACAACAAAAGTGGAACCTAAACAAACATTCCCTTAGGCTGCTATTGTTTTCCTAATAGCTTGCATGGTATTTCCCCCTCCCCACCCACACAGCAGCAATTGGAATAGGAAGACTGGACTTTTCTATTGCCAGTTGATGAATTCTTTCCTAATTTAGAGTATTGAACCCCTCCCTTGTACAGCATCATAACTATATAATTATGACTACAAGGAAAGAGGCTCTAGCAGAGATCATGGGAGTGATCAGCAGTTTCTGGTGATCTCGTGTAAATGGGTACAACTTCAAAAAATTCCAGGATGTCTGTCCAGAAAGGTCTTGAGGAAAAGCTAATCCTTTTACTGCCTGCCCTGGGAGCTGGTGATCTGTGTAGGTGAACAGATGTTGCTGAAATGGGAGAGTAGAAGTGAGAAAAGATTGAAAAAGATTCTGAGATGCTGCTTGGGGTGGAAGAGTCTGAAACTGGGATACACACTAATCACAAGGTGGGCCTTCCTATGTTCACAGACGACAGGCAAAACGTCTTCCTCACTCTTCCTCTTTAGGCTGCTCACCCAAAAGGAACAGTAGGTGCTCTCATGAAAGCAGAGTTTGACCTCTAATGGGTAATTTCTAGAGTTAAGGTAAAAATTTCCCCTCCTGACTTGCAGTTTCTATTTTTTACTTAATTGTTGCAAAGACAATCCCTGCTGACACAAACAAGCACTGGGGTGTAACCTGTAAAGCTAAAATACAGAAATAGCCTGGTTCTGCCTCACACACCAGCTGAGAGAGGGGTCTCAGCTCTTTGAGAGCCACAGAATCATGGAATAGCTCAGGCTGGAAGGGACCTTTAAAGGCTATCTAGCCCAAGTGCCCTGCAAAGAGCAGGGAGATCTTTAACTAGATCAGGTTCCTCAGGGCCCCATCCAACCTGGCTTTGGAAGTTTTCAGGGACGAGGCTTTTACCACTTCTTTGGGCAACCTGTGCCTGTGTTTCACCACACTCATCCTAAAAAGTTTTTTCATTACATCTAGTCTGAATCTACTTTCCTTTATTCTAAAAACATTACCAGTTGTTTTCTTGCTGCAGGCCCTGCTAAAAAGCCTGTCCCCATCTTTTTATAAACCCCCTTGAAGCGTGGAAAGGCAGCAGTGAGGTTTCCCCAGAGCCTTCTCCAGGAATTCAGGAAGTACTGCCAAGTACTACAGTGACCCTGTACTCCTCACCAGGAGCCAGGACAGAGAAATCTCTTCCAAAGTAACTCCCAAAGATGGGGTAGAAGGGAGGAGTTTTACTTAGGGAACAACCCAACTCAATAACCAGAGCACAAGGGCAGCTGAATCCCTGTTTATAGCCCCAGCCAAGTGGGCATCCTCAGGATGGATGCAGCTCCTTCTTACCAGGACAGGAGAGCAGAGGGCTGGAATGGAGCTCAACTCATCAACACTTCAGGGGCTGGCATTTGCTCCCAGGTGTGCTGAGAACTCCTGATGCTCCTGGCCAGGCAAATACAGCTCAAAGCCAGAAGGGTTCCTGTTGCAGCATATGCCACAGCACAGGTCACAGTTGAGACAGCCACGATACACAATGGTATATCATATAATCATAATCTATCATATCATTTCAGAAGGCTCTAAGCATTCACAGAAACAGAATAACACTATACCATATCAGAAGGCTTCAGGTATCTACCCAGACAGAGTAACATCAGGCCACTTCAGGAGGCTGCAAGCATCTGCCCTCCCAGCCTCTTATACTCCTCATGGTTCATACATTGCACCTGTGTGCCCTTTGGTGATAGGTCAGTACATTTCAGCACTCCATGTCTCATTGCATTCAATGCTGCTCACCTGCCTCCCACAGCTGTAGCTCATCAGGGATGAGGCTCAGCTGCAGCCCCACTCCCAATTCCCACAAACCAGGTACCTACAGGTTCCCTGAGCTCCCCAGCTGGAGCCACGCCTTTGTTTTGGGCCAGTAACTGTGTTAGAGAGGGGAAACCAAACCAGGGCAAGGGCAGGAGGAGAAGAAAGCCCAGAGAGAGTCAATACATCTTCCTGAGTGCTCACTGCAAGCCCCACTTCTGGGCACCTCCCTGGACCAGACCTTCAGCAAAGCAAGAGCACCACAAATCTTGTTTGGGGGAAGGGAGGGGACAAACAGGAACTGCAATGGGGATTGTCCCTGCTGGAGACACCTACATCACAGACCATCTCCTCTTGGGAGAAGCCCCCAAAGGACATCTCTCCTGCCCTCTGACACCTCCCTCTCTCAAAGCAAAACTAAAACAAAGCTCTACAGCACGTTGGCAGAAGTTTACGAAGTCATTCGCAAAATTAAAAAAATAATAATAAAACCCCAAATAAAATGCAAAAGCAAAGCAAAGCGGCCAACCCAAAGGAAAAAATCACTGGAGAATTTGGTCCTTTGTTTGCTGCTATGAACAGAACTAAGAACTCCAACCACCAGAGATACAAGCCAGATTTATAGAGGAAATTAAAAAAGAGAAGAAAGCCAAGTATGTTTAGTTACTTAACTGAAAGTAAATCTAAGAAACCCAGATGGGATTATTCAGACTTAAGATCAGCTATTCAGGAGAGGAAAAAAAGGGAAACAAATATTTCAACCAAACTGACTTTAATGCCCTTGTTAATTACAAATACATTCTGGAAGATAAAGATATGCAAAAGAAATAAAATCAGTGAAGGTCAAGAATAGGCTCCTACAGCAGCTTACAGACATAAATGGCACTTAGGTACAAAACTTTGATTCACTTGGCTGGGATTCATGAGCTGGGTGCTTGTTCTGTGCATAATGGCTCAAAGGTAATAATCACAAATGGTGCTATTTAAATGGGAAATAAATAGCCCTGTCTCTTTAAGGACATCATGTCTCATTCTCAGTGGAATAGTGGCAGCTATAAAAAAAGCTATGATTTCAGTATTTCTTGTTATGACTTCTCTCTCCGCTCATCTGAAAATAAAAGGCTACTCTGTAGCTCCAGATCAATCTAACTAAAAGAGAAGAATTCGCTTACAAAAACAAAATAGCAGCTCTGACACTAGTTAGGTATTCATCACATGTGGAAATGGCCCATAATGCTGCCTTCAAACCTTTCCAACAAGTTGTATTAAATTAGGTTGGGTTGGGATTTTTTTTTCCTTGCACCGAAAGCAAAATAAATATAGCTTTATTTAATGCTACTAAAACGTTCAGATTCAACTGGAACCCCAAGGCATGTGGCTTTGTTGTTAAAGCCCATATACTGACTCTATTGATTGGTGCAGTCCTCTGTGTGAGAGAATTTGTCACATCAATAGCAACTGAAAAATACTCAGGAGCTGTAATATGGTTTAAATGAGCAGTTACCACATCAATATAAAGAGCATTTCAACAGCAATAGATAGGAACCCTTTTGCAAACCTAGTATTTGTTTTAAGATAAAGGTTGACAACTTTTTTTTTTTTTTTTTTTTAACAAGGGAGATTTTTTTAAGTAATGGTGAGCAAAGCAGCAAGCCCTGTAGCTGTCCTGTGGTGACAGCACTCTCTGGGCAATAAAAGCCACCACGGACAGAGAACTTCCAGGTGGGAAAGGAATGGCAATGCCACAAGCCAGGGGGATGCAAGGGCCAGAGGTAACTCTGCTGCTCCCTGGGCTTTTCCATGCTGCTGTCCAGAGCACATCTGGGTCACAGCTGTGCATCCACCCCTGGATTTGCTTCCCAGAGTCCCAGCCTGGCACAACAGGTGAGCTGGGACACGCTAGGTGGGAGAAGAAGACAGTAGAGAAGATTCCTGACTTATCCTCAATGCCAAGCAAGAGCTGGGGGAGGAGGAAGCTTCTGCCATGCCTCTCCTGCAGCTCCTGGGAGAAGGTGATACATGGAAATGGCCATTCCCAGCTGTGACCAGATGTGATCCAGGCAGGCTCAGAGAGAGACTCACTGGCCTCAGTAGCATGCAGTCTAAGTTAAAAAGACAAGCAAGGCTAGGAGAAGTGCAGGAAGCATCCTGCACCGTGGCTGCACTAGTGCATCCTGGGCTCGTGGGGTCTGGCACACATAGCTGGGCTCTCAGAGCCCCCCAAGGCATGCAGCCCCTGCTTTGGTCACAGGTGAATGGGAAAAAAATATAAATAGGAAATGCACAGCAAGGAATAAACCTCCATTTCCATTCCATGGGCTTGAGAAATCCCTGGTTTTCAGTAATGAGCAATAGTTGTATGTTTCCTGAGGAGGGAGCACACTTTTCCTGACTCAGTGTGTTTACAGAGTACAATCCCCTCCCAGCCACATCCCTCCTTCCCTTGGGTTAAAGTGCAAGGGACATTCTTGCCATTCAGGCAAAAACCCCACTAAAGGAAGATGAGAAGTGGCATGTGCTGCAAGTTTTGAGTAAGATGAGAAATTTCACACTATCCTGATATCTTCTGGGTAACTGCTTATTTTATGATGACTAATAGGCAATTACTATGGTAATGCTGCAATACAACATGTGTGAGGTTTGGAAATGAGAAATTATAGGTAACTACTTTGGACTCATTTCTATGGTAACAAAAAGTAATTGTCATTAAATACCAGTTATATTGCTGCTGTACCAGGTAATTATAGATTTTTTATTCCCAGTAACATAAATAAAACCAATAAATTTATTCAAAAGGTCCACGATTGTTTACTTATATGTTGCTATATAGAATACACAATGACAAACACCTAATTAGGAAAAATAAACTCCATTGAGAGCTTCATCTTGTCATCTGAGATGGATACTCTGTTTTTCAATTTAAGGAAATGCATGAATTTCACATGTATTAAATGAAGTTAAGGGTGGAAAAAAAAAACATTCTCTGCCAGAAAAATGGGTGAAAAATAACGAAGAGACAAACAAATGATAGTCTGCATGTGTGGAGCTGTGTCTTACAACTGAGTAAGTGATAGTAAGAAACACCTGACATATCCAGTCCCCCCCAAAAGAGATTTAAATAATAAATAATTTGGATAAAGCCTACGTGTGCCTTTACTGTTAAAAAAACCCTTACATTACATGTGAACATGAATTTTTGACTATTTATTGAGTCACAGAAGTAAAGTCTAGAAAAACACGTTCAGGATAAATGCAAAATATTTCACCTGATCCAAAGCCTCTGATTGTATTTCAAATCTTTCAAAAGGAATGTTTAGAAAAGGTCAGTTTTTAAACAAATCGTGCCATTAACAAACAAAAAAGAAATAAGATTGTCCTTTATAAAATGCTGGTATGAATGATTTAAAACGTTTCTCAAGCCTTCCCTTTTTTTTTTCACTTTAAACAGTTTGCTAAATTCAGCTCCCTTCTACAAACTATTTAAGTCTTTACAAAACTACATTTCTGAGAAAAAAATATGCCATTTGCTCAAAATATGAAATCCCAACACAGCTTTCATATGGACACTGACACTGTTTATGGTGAATTTGGTTTTCCAGTCTGGGTAGGGCTAGCCTCCTTTCTGTCCACCAAATTAATTTGTTAAGCCTTTACACAAACAAGAGATAAGGACTGTGTTGAGTTCAAAAATATTGTTGTGGAATGAGAAAGGATTGGAATCAGTGTGTGCCCTCTCCTCCCCATTCACACAAACTCTTGCAGTCCCTACAATCTGCCTAGAAGGATAAAGCAGTGGTGGGATTTCAGAACATCTCAGCTGATTCATGGCTTTAATTTACCAATTAAAAAATACCAGTATGGCTGATACTGTCACAGCTGCCCCAGAGAAGGAGCAGAGAAAAGCCAAGGAGTGGGAACACTCACTGGGTCATGCAACAGAGCCTTTAGAGAACAGTCAGGGTATTTCATCTGCTTTGTCATGGCATTTCTGGGATACCTCAGTGAAGAGCTTCCCAGACTAAGCCACACATCCCTTTTGGTGCCACGGTAGGATTTTGCCTCTGAAAGGTGAGGCTGACAAATTGGAACTAATCTAAGAACGTGTGGTACAGTCATCTCGCCTGCAGGGACACATTTCAGCAGTCAGCTGCAGAATGCCAGCCTAAGAACAAGCTCTCGATAAAGGAAAGTTCAGGCCAAGCCTGGGGATGCACGACTTTTAAATCAAGAACTCTTTTTTTTCTCCCCTTAGTCTACCCCCTCCTCCCTGGGGATGGCAATATGGTAATGCAGTACTGCAAACAGAGGGAGAAAAGTTGAGAAATCTCTCTTCATTGCACTAGTTTTCTTTTATTTCCTAAAGCTGTTTCACAGTCTAACCCATCAGGGAGGGTGAGATTAGTGTTACGGAGAAACTCACAAATATTTTTATTTTTCTGCCACGTTCTTTTAAACTAAAGCTAAAGATCAAGTCGTGCACTACCCCCAGCAAAAGGGATCTTCCTATTCAGGTGAGAGCTGAGGACAAGTTGCCAGCTAGAAATGAGGGGAAATTATGCTGAAGACTCTATTTTAGTTGGGTCAAACAATGGCATCTTCCTGGGCAATTTAATTAACAAGCCCATGCAGCATAACATCATCTATGCACTGTAACTGCTAAGCCAGTTATACTTAGAAGTCTAATGATACCAGGCTTTAAAGACTTGAAGAAAAGGGTGAAGCCTGTCTTCCTGTTTTGGGAAAGACTCTACATCCTTGGCAACAGCAAACAGCAGGTACCTGTCATTATTCTGTATTTCAGTAGGAGCTGGTTATAATCATGTAGCAAGAAAAGGACATGGAGGGTGGTTTTTTCCACTGAAAAGAGTTTAAAAAACAACAACAACAAACCAAAAAAACCCAAAAACCTAACAAAAAACCCAACCAAACAAAAAACCACAAAAACTTTTTTTCAGATTGTGTATAGACTTTCTAATAATCCTGAATTAAAGGAGTGATTAATTGTCCCTGTACATCCCACAAGGCACCTTGTCTTTTCATTCCTGATTGTACAGGTCCACAAATTCTTAAACTCTTGCATAAACTTGAATAAATCAGTGAAGTTTAGCATCCCACTTCCATGCATCCTGGTACATTGAGCTCTGACATTCATTTCCATGACCATCTCTTTTAGAGCCACTTGAATATACATGCAACATATGAACAACTTTCCTCACAGATGAGTCTGTGCTTTATAGCTGCAGTACTGAACTCACTTGTGGCTGGTGATGAAAATTTCACCACATCCAGTCAGAGTCACAACCCATTTTTTCTGTTCTCTTGAGAATGAGCAACAATTTGTGGAAAACAGACAATCCTTGGTGGCATCGTTGCAGGTTTGGCTCAAACTCCTAAACCTCAGTTCACAACAACAAAGGAAGGAGGATTTTGGATGAGGGCACAGGACTCACACCCTCAGTCAGTCCTGCACCCCCAGAAATGGCAGTGAAAAAAATCTCAGCAGCCAGCTATTACCATGTCACCCTGGCTTAGTGGGTGGCTGGTTCCTGTCCTGGTGTCAGGAGAACTCATCCCATCCCATCCCATCCCATCCCATCCCATCCCATCCCATCCCATCCCATCCCATCCCATCCCATCCCATCCCATCCCCAATCTCAATCCCTTCTCCCAGAGTTGCTGACACCCTCAAGCTCTTCTTGGTGCCTGGGATTCCAGAGGACAGCCCAGTGCATCCAGGAGTGCACTCTGCCAGTTGTGCAAGGCTGTGCACTGGTGGGGTGAAAGAAAAACCTCTCTCTCACTGGCAGGAGATCAATTTACAAACTCAAGCATGAGGTTTAATTACCCATTTCATTATCTTAGCTTGCACAGTCTGAAAGTGAACCTTCAGTGAACCAAAGAAATAGTCACCAGCTGCTGCTTTGAGAAGGAGGGAGATAACAGGAGGAAGTTCAAGTGCCTAAAACTGCTCTTGCTGCATGTGGCACCCCTGTTTGCAGAAGCAGGGGTTATCCCCAGCCAGCAGATCTGTGCTAGACCCCACTACATGGAAGGCTTCTGAAAGTCCTATTCGTGTGCTAGTCTGGACAAAGACCAAAAGAGATGAAGCAGAGCTGCCTAGCCAATCACTGAGAAGCCTCAGAGTTAAATTTTCAAACACAAGCAAGTGATCCTTGGAGATTTTTTTAGACATTCATCCAGTAAATTCAAGTAAATAAATTGTGATGTGCTTGTGGATTTTGTATGAGCAGGAAATAAAGTGTTTGCTGCAAATTATTCACTCAGCACTAGTTAACTGCAATGCTGGCACATTACTAGGCTTTTTTATATTCTTCTCAAGATAGCAGGTAGCATTTTGCTTATTATCCTCATTTTTAAGTTATTAGCTACATTAGGCCATTTGTAAATACAGTGAAGAATTGCAAGAAAATCACATGCTTTTTTCAACTAGCTCATTAAAATTCTCTTTAGTTCAGGAGAGTTGAAAATCCTGCATGTAATGGAAAGTTAAACCAAGAGTACACCATCAAGCTCAGCAATTCCAAATTAATTCACATGCCCTTTCCCACTACCTGGGTTCCCAAAAGGCTTTTCAAGTTCTGAGCCATATGAATAAAAAGCTGCATGTCTCTCAAAAACTATAGATAACAGTGCAGGGGAAAAACCCTACAGGGTAAGTGAACTTAGGGGGAAAACAAAAGGTGCTTAATTGCAGCTGGAGTTTGCTTATGTGCAAGGCACCTGGAAGAAAGGAAAGTGATGTAGTGTCAGATTCCAGAGCCATTTTGGGGCTTTATTCCTGTGTGGTGACACATTCTGGTAAATTCCTGGTGCTGTCTGACGCCACCACTGCAGTATCAGTGGGTTTGGGATTTGGGATTTGCCAAGACTGAGTATCACTGCAGCTGGAAGGACACCACCTGCTCTCAGAGGTTTCACTCACAACACCCAGAACCCCTGGTGAAATCACCCCCACAACCCCTGCTGCTTCAGTTTAACCATGAGCAAAGGAAAGGAGGGATAAGGAGCACAGATCACAAGATCATAAATGCTGGAAAAGACCTCTAAAACCACTGAGTCCAGCCATTAACCCAGCACTGCTAATCCCTGTCCCTAAGCACCACGTCCACACTTTTTTTTTATCACTTCCAGGGACAGTCATTCCACCACAGCCTGTTCCAATCCCTGACCACCCTTTCAGTAAAGATTTTTTTTTTTCCTAATACTTAATCTAAAACTCCCCTGGCACAACTTGAGGCTGTTTCCTCAACAAAGAGCTGCCAGCAGCCCCATTTTCTGCACCTTCTGTCTTCCTCCTCAGTGGTCTCCTCGCCCATACAATAACCCAGCCTTATTCTGCTTAGCAATGCAATACCTAATTAGATCAAAGCTCAAGGTAGCCTGGCTACAAAGTGAATTGTGTTATTTAGTCTTGCACTGTAAGCAAAACCACATGCAGTATATTTCATTTCTCAGGGGCTTCTCCAGAGAACTGTGTGGTACATGTAATTGCCCCCACAAACAAATCATCAACTAATCAACTGCTTTTCATTATCACCTCCAGCAGCACATTTATTTTGTAAATAAATGCATTAAGAGCAAACAATTTTAGGGGAAACAAAAGATTATCTGAATATGATCTCAACAGAGGAGGTGGTAAAGTAGTAATTCAAATACTAAAATGGAGCAAAATTAGCATAGGATGGAATGATTATTCCATTCCATGTATCTCTATCTATTACAGTACAATAACAGAGTGAAATCTGTGACTTTAATGGATGATCTGGGTAGTTTGAGGGAGCTGTGATTGACTGACACATTTACATAGAGGCTGATGAGCAGCATAATGAGTGCATTTATAAAACACAGCTAAGGTCTAGCTCTAAGCTGACATTAACTCCCACACCTAGAGGAAGCCTGTAGAGCACGTACCCTGCTGTCTTGGAGAGCTGCTCTCTACCTCTTGAAGCAAACAAATTTGCTGTTTGTCCCTTTCCTAGGTGGGAATTTCAGGAAGCACATGGCCACGTGAGAACCTCCAGTTTAAGAGGAATGAATTGAGATAAGTCATATAAAATTCAATGACAAAACAGTGCAAGGTGCGTAAGGCAAATGCAACAATACACGGGCTCGTTCCCCACTCCATACCTGTAATTGCCTAGGTAAACTCCATCAGGATTGAGCATGGGAGCAATCTTGAAGACCAGGTGATCTCTCAGTACTTTAGCAATTGGATGGTGGCTCACGAGGAAATCGATTATACCTGAGGAAAAAATTTAAAAAGGAATTTGAAGAGTGGTGTCCACAACATCAATGACTTCTAGATATCTACCTGAAATTTCACATATAAAAGATTAGAATGATGATTCCTCCTGGTTCCTGGCACTGTTCCTGCTTGTAGCAGAACAAACCACTTGCAATCACACAGCACCTGCTACCTGCTTAAAACTCCAAGCCCTTTAAGGAGAAATACCTGAATGTGTCCTCATAATGCAAGTACACCACGGCTGCATTACCAGAACTGTTGAGTTTCCACAGAGGGAGAAGTTACTGCTCATCAGCTAAGCCACCATAACAAAACCTTTCTGCTCCTAAAGGAGAAATGGAAATACCCCTCATACCCAGCCTGCACAGGGCTCACCCTGCAGCTCACCTTGTGAGTGGAAATTTGTTTAGATGAGCCATCTCAAATTCATGTCAGCATAACCCAGACCTACCCATGCATGTGAACACAGATTTCAGATCATCTGCATGTATGAAGAGGTGCAAAATGCCTCACAAAAAATTGGGAGAGTTGAATAATATGTGCACTGTGCCACTGGTGGACTGGAATTTATGAGGTCACATTCTTTCACACTCATAAAAACCAGGAGTAACTCCACCTCATCAGCTCCTTTATTGTGGAGCTCAGGCAAGTGATGGGAAAGCAGATCCTAAATGCCCTTCCTTTGGGCACACCACACCAGCAGAGCCTGCAGGAGCTCTTTCCTCTTGGCCTCGTGCTCAGGGAGCCACAGCCTCAGCCCCGGGCTGGTGCTGGGGCAGGAGACAGGAATCTGGCAGCTAAATCCACTGCTCCTCCCTCCACTGAGTTGCTACTGACAGAAATAGCTTCCAGGGAATTAATGTTGAGATAAATTGAGTTCCTGTGTAATCTCAGGACACCCACAGATAGGTCATGACAATTTGCTATTTATTGTAAGGTCCATCCTGTGAAGCAGGAACCATTTACTGAATTTCCCCAGAATAAATCAATCACTACGGTCTAGTAACAGGATGAAATTAAGCAGAGAAAAATTAAGGCTGCTCATCAGTAAAATTTCAGTAATGGTGAGTTCTATTAGAGTGTGGAATTGTCTCTCCAGGGTAAGAGTGGAATCCCATCATCAGAAACATTTAACACTGGACAGGGTAAAGCCTCAGGGAATAGCTATAACAAGCAATAATTCAGCATAGAAGGGATAGCCTGGGCTAACTAGATGACTTCAGACCTGATTTTTTGTGATCCAATCAAAGTATTTAAAAAAGCCCCTAAACCCCATGTTCATGCCAGGTTAAATGCATTTGTTTACAGCTTGGCTGAAGCCTGCATTAAAGATGAGACCAAAATCTCACATTCTGTATGACTCCTTCATTTAGCTAATTTCTTAAGGCCCACTTTGTATTTCAAATACCAGAAAGTCTGAACCTAGGCTGCTGTTGGAATGAATTCTAACTTTCTGAGGCACATGGAGAAAAATGAGGCTTCTGAAATGTCTGAGATGATCAAGGTATAGTTGACTCTAAACATCAGCAATTTTTTCATGTCCCAGTGACTAATTCTGAAGAGGAGAGAGGAACTTTCTGTAACCAAGTCCTCCACTTGAGAAGAAGCTAAACCTGAATTTCTGAGGCAAATTAGCATATACATAATTATATTGCTCAGGAAATGTTCCTGCAATTGCCTCCTCTCGATGAAGGAAACCGAACATCGATCTGCTTTTTAGCTGCTGTTGTGGCTTTTGTTCATTATCCAACAGCAAGAACACGAAGGAATGACAGGGACACAGTTGGATCCTGAATAACCAGATTTCCTAACTGTATGCAAACACAAAAAGCTTAGCTATGTTAAACTGCTGCTCTGACTGTTTCCTGGCAGTGTCTGAAACATAATCCACAGTTCTCACACCTGGAGGGCTCAAAATCACTTAAAGGGAAACAATCTCACTTAGTCCTTGGTTTCTCAAGGCCCTGTGCTGGTTTTAAAGAGCTTGCAACTTGACTCAACTAGACCCAAACACCACATCAGTTTGTGTTTTCCAAAACATTTGAAGGAGTTAACTATTCAGAAATCAGTGTGTCCAGAACAAGTTTTATCCAGGTTAGGTAAGGCCCTTCAAGCAGAAATAAAACCAGCACTAATATTGCATCGTGTGCTTTGTGGATCCTTGCTTCACCGAAGGCCTTGGCAGCACACCTGGCAAGCACATGCCACAGCTCCCCAGGCAGCAGGGAGGACTGTGAATACCTCAGGGGTAACAGGACTGCTTTGGTTTCAGGAGGTGACACAAGAAAGAGCCCAGACTCTGAGGGCTTTGCTGTGGCTGTCCTGGTGCCAGGGGAGAGAGAGCCTTGTCCAGCTCTGCTCGTTTTGCTCCCGTCATCGACGCAGCCTCGCTCACGGAGTTTGGCAGCAGAATCCTGGCAACTGGAAGCTGCAGTTTTCAGCTTCAGCAGGCAATTGCTATTCCCTGAGAAAGAACATGCAATGGTGGAAGGCTGCACATAAACATGCAGTGGGTGAGGGTCTGCTGTGCCTGATTCACTGCTGCACCCAACTAAAGGAGCCTGATCTGTGGGGCACAGAGAGCTTGGTGTCAAACACGACCCAGCACCTCCCCAGGCACCCTGATCTACTCGGGCTGCTGCATCCAAGTTACCCATCAAAAGGAGATTTCCTTGATTTTCTTATTTAGCAGACAGTCAGTAAAGCCTGAAGAAGTGTTACCCCATTGTAAAAATACCAAGGAAGAGTTAAAATTAACTCTCAGAATTCTAACCTGGAAGCAGAGGCAGTTCTAAGAAGCATGAGAGACGCATGAGACAAAAGCATACATTTACATATACAAACCTCACCCTAAAATTATTGTAAGTATCCAAATAATCAATACAACTAGGAAATAGCTGTGTCTTCCAGAGGAACCCAATAGCTCTGGACTGTCTGAAACAGTCCGGATCAATAACGTTTAAAACAAAAAGACAGATATCAGAGTATTAAACAAAAATTACCACTGCCGAGAACTTGGTCCCCTTGTTAATAAATCAATGCAAACTAAATTTTACAGCTCCTGTAATCAGCAAGAGACATATCAGTGTATCTCATTAGGCCGGGGTTAAGAATTTGGCAGCAACCAAAACCCATTTAATATCATTTACTTCAAGGCAGACATGGCAATACAACAGATGCCCTAATTTATTTGTTGATCTTTGTATTAAAATAACAGTTTGCTGGTAAACAGGAAGGGTAATGATGCCAGTCACCCTTGTTAGTGGCTAATAATTGCTTAAATTGTCCACTAATTGACCTGTGCTACTGTTGAAGCACTGGATCGTGTTGCAGGGCATGAAGTAAACAAGGCCACTGTAATGTTGCTTTAGAGAATGACTTCTGGAAATAGAACTACTTATTGCCATAAATTTTCTTTTCACAGATGAGCAGATTAATTGGTCTGCCAATTAGTCTGCTATTAAAGAAAAAAAAGGGCTGCCCACAGATTGGTTGGATTTTCGAACTGTAGCCCCAGTTTGGGTCAAAGGAAATAATCCAATCTGAACTAGTCACACCAGCTATGAAAAAATAAGACAAGCATTATTTAAAAACACAAACCTCTGTGGCTGGAGATCAGGGAAAATAGCCAAATAACAAAATATTAACTCTTCAAGAGACTTCAAAATGAAATAGAGAATGTGATGGAATGGGCCTACTGAGACACATTACAGTGTGGAAAAGTTCTCCAATTAGAAGAAGCAAAACAATATGGATTATTTTCCTCTCAAGCTTTCTGGAAAGCAATTAAAATCTTTATATTTCAAATAATAATGTGCAATTATAGATGCTGCCTGGAACCAGAACAGCTCAGAAATCAGCATTCAGCCATGACACAAGAAGAGGCTTATTCATAGTCCACTAAAAATCCACCAGTCTTTACATTAACTTCAAGGAGCTTTTCACAGTTGCAAGCAAAAGGGAAGAAAGAACTGAAAACAAAGAAAAGGGAAAACAATACTCACAACTGCAAGTATTAGAGACACAGCCACATTGGCTTCAAAATGTCAGACTGTTAAAAAACTGATTCCTTGGTAACCCCAGTTTCACTGAAACTGCACTAAATCTGGACCAAACCCCTTCTACTCTGAGTCACTTCATTATCATTATTCTTTATTCAAGGCTGAATGCACTTTTTCAGATTTCTCCTGCCTTCTGCAGCTCAGCACCTCTCATCTGCTCCAATGTTAGGTCCTGTGGCATCCTTCTGCCCAGTCCAATCCAGCTCAAATTGTCTGCTGGTTCTTCTCAAGCAAGTTAATCATTCACTCCTGCATAACATGTCATTTCCACTGTTCTGTCAAGACATTTCCTCAACCAATGTCCTTAAACTCTGATTAAACTTCCTGCTGGCTCTAACATGACCTCTCCACATTTGCTTCTTCCAAAGAAAAGCCAGCCTTATCCCCTTATCCCCTTTTTCCATTACTCCATCCTTTCACCCTCGGTCTGACAATATATTTAATTGTGCAACCATATAATACATTTGCCCTGCTCCTATTAGTGAAAATCTAATCAGCACAGATCCTAATGCAATATGGCAACTGCTAATGCAAACACAGCCTGCACTGTATCTAGTACATGCCAAGGAAGAAGTGATTTATGTTTTCAGACCCATTTCCTAATGCTGAGTAGCTGCTGGTGTCCTTCAGTCAGCTCACCACAGCCTGCAGGTTAAAGGGAATGTGACAATTGGGTTCTAACAGCCACAGGATCTATTCATGGAAAATAAACTTAAAGGAGTCCCAAATGCTTTTGCTCATATAAAACTATTGAAATATGCTGTTAAAGGAGTCTGAATCCAATGTGAATGACACTACAGTTACGTTTCAGTGCAGAGTAAGAAAGCAAAAATATGGGGTTGGGCTTTTTAGAGAGGTTTTTTTTTAATGTGACAGTGAAAAAAAAAGAAAATAAAAAGTGATAATGGCCAAGCAGTTACAATAGTCTCCAAAAAGCAAGTACAATACACAGAATAAATGACAGCAAGCCATCCCTGTGCCACCATTTGCCTGAGAAGTGTTTCTCCCTCAGCAGCAGGGCCCTCTCTGTTCAGCCTTTGCCCTGTCTCATGGCACTGCAGGAAAAAAAGCCATCATCCAAAACAAAAAAACAAAACATGAGAAAGACAGATGGAGCCTCTTCTCCACCCCAGCATGGTGAGAAAGGTGTCACACTCCCACTGAACCCTGCCCAGCACAGGTCACAGCAATGCTGGGCCAGAGTGGGCTCCAGAGAACACACAGCTGCTCCTCCAGTGCAGCCCCCAGCAGAGCCCAACAGGCAGAAATTGTCCAAAAATGCCTTAGTCTGACGTGCTTCAATATTCAGCACAGCACAAGAACAAAAATAAAAGCATGTGAAGGGTGATAAACGAGCAGAGCTGACTCACAGTGAGGTTACTGACATGATCTAACATCGTGCTGTCACCAAAATTATTCCTACAAAAGATCATCACAGAGGGGTCCATATGCACAAGATCATCACAGATGCTGACTCTGCCCCTTCTTACAGTTCTGCTCCTCCTCCTAACATGGAAAAACAGATTGACAAACTGCAATGTGTTCTGTTTGTAGTATTTCACACTTTTTTAGAAATAAGTTTCTTGGGCAGGGGAAGGGCTGAAGAAGGGTGGTGCTAATGTCAATCCAGAAAGAATCTATGGATTTTGAATGCTTTGTTAATGGGTTGCTTTATCTTTCCAAAGGTCCCTTTGGAATCCATGGCAAAACCAAGGTTTATTTCATCAAAATTATAAAAGATAATAGAGCTGGTGAAGAAGCACTGCAAAACTAAAACAGGCACCTGCTTCTGGTGTTAGATGAAGGAAAATTTGATGTCTGAATGATGTCACCAGTTTCCACCTGCCCAAAGTGGTGTATATCTGCGTAGATATGCCTCTCTCTCAGTAGTTTCTGCAATTGACACTGGGAGGACCCAGAACAGTGTGTGTTTTCCATGAGCCCCCTCTGGCCATCCCCAGCACACCCAGGTGCAAGCTGAATGAGGGCAGGAGTGCAGAGGGATGCAGCACCTTGCCAAAACCCGAGTGAGCACACCTCAGACCCCACTTTTCAGCTCAAACCCTTCTCCTGCTCTCTCTGCTGATGTTCAGACCCCATTTAGACCTCCCCAAGAAAGGCTCAGAGGGCACCTGCACAGGCCTGAGGGTGGCACATGAGGAAAAACAACCCAGGTTTTTGAAAATGCAGAGAAGTGAACAATTTTTCCCAGTGGCTCCTGTGGACAGGAAGGTCTCAAGGGACAAAACAACTAAACAACAACTGCCCATGACAAAACACATCAGAGCCAACCAAGGCAGGTGAGACAGCTCTAGGAAGGACATCCCTGGTTACATTATTTCTGAAGGGTACAGAAAAAAAAAGGCTGATTGATTCTCTTGGAGTATCAAACCTTTTGATCACACAGCAATTTGTCCCCAGCTAGACAGGTAAATATTTCAGTGCTAAGTAAGAGCTTGTTGCATGAGTTTGGTTGCTTAAAAGCACCCCAGAAAAAGTCTCTAGGTTCTCATGGTCATTTCAGTTGTTTTTTTAAACCTGCAACCATCACGGCTATTGTAAAAAAAACCCCTAAAAACCAAACCAACAGTTAGTACCTGGTGAACAGTGCACAGAGCCCCACTTCACCAATTTTTAAAGAAGTTTTAATCAACCTGAGACAGAAAAGTTGCACACCTAACTAAGGATCCAGCTGCAATAAGCAGATTGATTAGAAACACACCAAGCTATATTACAGCATGTTTGTTCTTTTATTTACCGTTTAGTCTCTCATCTATTCTCTGCTGTAACTCTTGGGCTCTTCAAAACACAGGATTAAAAGCAAAGGAAATCTCAAATAATGGGATAAAATGAATGTGCAGGAAATGAATGGGTGAATTAGATTACAGCAGATGAAACACTGAGGTCTCAAATGCAAAATGCAGGGAGTTTATTTAATTTGTTACTCTTTTAAAATGAAAATATGCTCACTGACTTGAATTAGTAATTTTCCTGTTTTAAGATATGTTAGGCCATTACAGCTAGGCCTGTTTCCAGAGCAGTGAAATAAATGGAAAACAGCCAGTCTCCCAGGGAACACAATCCTCACTGCAGTTTGCCAACCTAGTGGAACAGTGCTAATGTCAGCTCCAGAGAAAACCCTGCTTCTGCTGGAGGGGCTGCATGCAAAGGAATTGAGAATGACTGGCAACAAATACTTCAAATGGCAGAGCAAGGCACTGTGGATTTTCTCCAATTTTAATGTGCATGGTAAGCACAGACAGTAATTGATTTAAAGAAGATTTAAAAAAACCCATCATTCCTGACCATTCCCTCCCTCCCTGCCTTTCTCCAGTTAGCCCAGGGTTTCACAGATAATTAATCTGGAATTTGGTGTGGCTGGAACACAAATCCATGGGAAGCAATGGGAACAGCAGTCTGGAACCTCCCAGCTGGGTTCTGCCAGTATGAGAACAAACTGCTCTGTCAGTTGCTGACCCAAGTCAGGGCATCCCAGCCAACACCTCCACCCCTCCGGGTTTCCCAGATGTCTTCTTTTGCATGTAATGATCTAACTGAGGGGACTGAAGTCTCTGGTGGAGGACCACAAGTGTGTGACAGCCCTCTTCAAACATAGCAGCAGAGCACAGGGTGTGGGGACAGCGAGTGCCCATTGTGCTACTGCATCACAGCTCTGGGATTAAATGACTCCGCCCATTCTGCTACCCAAACATTTCAGCTGTCTTCCAGAACTACATAGCCATAAAAATCCTTCTCACACCATTGTAAGGACACAGGAGACATTTCTGCCATCACAGCCTCAAATGACATTTGGCATCTGTTAAGATTGCAACTTCAATGAAGATTTGGGAAAACTGTGCCATAGTAAAACATTCTGGGACTCCTGGGTAAGAAAATGGACCACACAGTACCACGAGGCAGACCTTGCTTCCCATTTTAATGTGTCTGCTGACTGGACAGGACTGACTGGGATGGAAACCTTTAAATTTGTTATGGATATTCCACATGAAGGAGGCACATTTACACCACTGCCTTTCATGTACACGATCCTTCTATTTTTGAGAGACTTCTACATTTAGACTGTGCAAACAAGGCGTCAGAACACCAAAGGGTTCCAGACCCTGACACTCCAGATGCATTTCAAAGAGAGAGAATACAGAGCAAAATGGATGTGACTGGAATAGTCAGTCACAAATCAGCAGTCTAGAAGCACAATCAGTTCAGTGTAGAAAGTTGCTAAGTGATGAGTGTTTGGGATTTCCTGTGTGTTTTTATGAGCTGTTGCTCTTTCCTCATAAAAAGATTCACATCTGCTTTGAAGGATATGTGGCTGCTGGCACTTGGCTGGAGCACAGCATCCCAATTCAGTGCTGAAAAGATATAGATATACATTGCCAGTAAAACATAATTAAAGTTGGCATTCCCAGTGACTGGGATGTGGGATCAGGAGCCAGAATGCCAGATCTTAGTCTCTAGCACTGCTGATTTTTGGCAAGTTGCTACCAGAGTCTGCTATCTTAGCGTGTTCAACTTGAGATAGCAATGGCCAGATTTGCAGGGCAGCAAAACTGGCATCTCTGGGGCCAAAACCAGCAGATGGATTTTCCAAACAAACTCATGCAAGCCCATTGGAGCCGACTGTAGCTGGAAACATGGCAAGTGGCCACCAAATCCTAGGTGTTGAGTAAAATTCTGAAACTTTTCTGCTCTTACTCAGCTGTCACTAGTGAGATCTGAGCTGCTGACAGTCCATCCCCAGCCCACTCTTCCCTAAAGATAAGCGCTTTCTGAAATCAGCCCTGTAGAGGTCAAGATGGAAAGACTTTTGGTGACAGGAACAACCAGTGCTGCTGGTCAGTTCAAAATTGCAGCCCTGAGTGCTCTCACTTCTACTGTTTTCTTTTCTTCCAAATAAATAAGCACAGAAAGGAGCACACAAAGTGTCCCACAAACTGTAGCTGGTTCTCAGAACCTCGCAGGATTACCTGGAGAGGGTAAAATGTGGCACTTAATTTTGCCTGTTAAAACTGTCAGCCAAAAAAAGAAAAGACAATTAAGCATTTTCTGAGGACAAGTCTAGTTCCTACTTTAAAATTCTCAAGATACTTTATTCTACCCAAAAGTCCGATCCTCTCTGAAATGCCAAAAAAAAAATAGTATTACTAAGCAGACTTGAGTAGATGATGAGACTACACAAATGATCTTGTTACAAAAGATGCCCTAGGTCATATTCATGTAATCTTCTGATAAAACTGTCCTCAACATGCCTTAAGAGCTGCTCTGATGCTTTGGCAGTTTAACAGCTGCAAACCCCAAGGAACCAAACAGTTTGACCCTCTCTCTTTTTTGTTGGACGCAGCAATTTACAGCCTCAGGACTCATTTTGATGCCATTGAACTGGATTGTGGGTCTTTTCAGACTTTAGGAAAAGACACAGAACAAGGAGAAAAACCCACCAGATTGAGGCTTGGGTGTCTAATGCCAAGCAGGCTGCAGGAGCACTGGCTCAGAGCAGCAGTGATGAATGGTGGTGTGGCACCATTTCCCTCCCTGCACTGCAGCTCTGAGTGCAGGGGGCTCCTGCTCTCTGCAGCAGCACCACGAGCCCAGGTGGAACACCAGGTCAATCCCTCCCACTATTTCATGGTCTCTGCCTTTGCTGCTCCTTGCAGCAATGGGATACCCACAGGCTTCAAAGGAGCAGACTAATTTAGAAGAGCAGACTGAGGCCAGGGCTGGGTTTGTCTGGTTAAAGTGCAAACCTGCACAGAGGGAAGCAGACTTTCTCCTGCCCTCTGCAGTGATCAGCCCATATCTCAGCCCCTTAATGACCCTGATGGCTGATGTTGCTTGCTTAACCACAAACCAACCTCCCCAGGCCCAGGGGCAGCTGTGCAGCTCTCCAGCAGAACTGGTGCAACAGCAGAAACCTGTGGAACTGAGTTGGAAGAACCTGTCAGGCTGACAAAGAGAGGAGGTATTGGCAGGAGCACACAGCTCCTGCTTCAGGATTGCCTGGAGGGTTCCTAAATTCAGTGCACAGCACAGATGAGTGGGTGGCTTCCTTGGCTGGCTTTCCTTTCTTTAATTTTCTTAATATGCTGTAAGGAGCTTGGAGTTCTCTTTGCATCAAAATGAGCCTACCAATACCCCCTGGATAATGCCTCTTGTCCTCCTGGGGAAAAACAAAAGGGTTCCTAGAGAAACACTGCAAGGATCAGATGATCTTGTTTCATTAATGAATTACTTGGGATTTATCAGGATCATCCTCAAGATGTTACCTCAGAATATGATGTGCTTGGTCATTATTATTCAAAGTATGTCCTTCCCAGGAGTGTGAGTCCCCCAGTCAGCTTGAAAAATGTTCACTGCATTGTGGCCCTCAATTTTTGCAGAATTAACTAATGTCAAATACAGCTAGGATTTCAGCCTTAGAGTTGAACAGAAATATGCAGACAACTTCACCTTCCCTGATGTGCAGGACAAGAGACAACCCAGAATAGAGGCTTGATTGCAAAGAGGGGCAAAATAAACACCAAGGGGAGTAAAATCCAGAATGCATGAACCAGAGCCAAGCAGGCATATACCCTGACAGAATTAACTCAGAATTAACTCAGGCACTGTTTCCTGCTATCCTTATCAACTCACAAAAGACCAGACTTGTCACCATGGCCCTGAAGAGGAGTTTCAGCTGTCCACCAACAGCTCACACAGCACCAGCAAGGAGTAAAAAAAAAAAACAGAAACAGAAAATCACTTCATTCTCCAGTTTGCTATTTAGAGCTGTAAGGGTCTTGCAGGGGAAATAGAGAAACTGCACCATTATTACAGTGCTGCTGCTTTACCCAGGACCAGGCTGAGCTCCCCAGAGCCTGGAAGATGACTGCTTTCTTCCCCATCATGACAACTGCAGACGTGGAGGTCAGAAACCTTTCCAGGGCTGGCAAGAAGAATGCACCACAAGTGTAAATTTTCCAAAGTTGCTGCACCGGGGAAAAGATTCCCAGTAGAGCTATAAAAGTGATAAAAATAAACTTTGATGGACACAAGAAGGACTAAGCAGACTTAGTTCTACTTGGGAAACCACTAAAAGTTGCAAGGAATAGCCAAAGAGGATGAGCCTTCTCCTTTCAAGCCTTTTGTTGAATTTTCTCAGAGCACTTCCTATAGGGCCAGAGTTATCCTTCCATAGGCACCTGCTGCCAGGTTTTCTTTGGGAATCAGGAACCTTTGGGATTTCAGTGTGCTTGGTTGAACAGAGGTGGGCACTGGGAGGGGAGGCTGGACCAGTTTTACCCAACACCTCCCCTGGGGCTGTCAGAGTTCTGCTCTGCAGGCCCTGGGAACGAAGCAGCAGCCACACTGAGCTCTCACAGAATTAACTGTGGTCACAAGAACTGCAGAAGCCTGAAGATGGATAGATTAGCCCAAGCAAAGAACGTGCTGTAAGCTGAGAAGGCAAAAGGTGGATTTCTCTGGAGGCAGACAGAGAATACATTTACATATGAAAATCTAATTCACAGTGAAAAAGGGAAAGGGCATTACATAAATAACACAAGGGAAGAAATGAAAAATATGTGTTTTTAAACACATTCTAAAAATGGTTTCCAGCATCTGCAAACACATTGCTCAGCCAAGCAAAGACCCAGAGGCAACAGGCTTGAGTCAGGCAGGCACACACACAGCAGAAGGGCCCTGCAGAACATCACTCATTCACACCTATCCTTTCCAGTTCCCTTCACCTGTAGGGTGTTAGGAGAGTGTATTGGGGGTATCTCTTTTAATTTGCCTTTCTCTTCAGTGACCTGTAGACATTTGCTACTGGCACATCACAAGTGGGCTCCTCAGCTAGACAGACTCCTGGTGCCACCACTGCTGGGATGAAAAGTAGAACACATATTGCTGGGCAAGAGCACACTGGTGCCCCCGTGGGTGATGTGGTGCCCTAATGCTCTGGATCTCAAGAGGACACAGGTACAGGACTCAGAAGAAAATCAGAATGTGGGAAAGGAACTCTTTCCTGTTCTCCAGCTCAGAACCTTTATCCACTCAGCTAAAGAGAAGAGCTGAGGTGTCCCCTCCTCAGGACTGAACCCCAGCTGTTCACTTCTGCTGGAGACGTGGCTTTGCCATTGGCATGTGGCACATCCACACATTCCCCAGATCCGAAGAACAGCAGCTGGCAGCTTGGCCTGGCAGGAGCCTGCAGAGCCATTCCCTCATTTCCCCTGCGGGGACGACGCCGAGATCGCTTTGCAGCTCCCGATACACGAGAACTTACACTGAGCCAGCTGTAATGGCACCTTTTGGCTGCTTCATTGATTTTCACTTTACTGGGCTTGCAGGTTATACTGCTTCACTTTTACAGGATTTTCCTGTCCTTCTGTTCAAATCGACTGAAAAGGTACAAGGCAGTTCCTCCTCTTCCCAGTGAGGCAAAGGCGCCCGCGAGGCTCTGGGGGCAAAGCAGGGCACAAAGTCTGCAGCACCATGCAAGGCTGGTCCCACCAGCAGGGCAGCAGCTCTGAAATGGACAGCTATCAGATTCAGAGAGAGAGAATCCTGTTAATGAAGAGCTGTTTTACACTCCCCTGTGGTTACTTTCTGGGCATGAGAAAGGCAAGAGTGGCATCAGCTTCCTCAGAGGTGGCCACCTGTCCCCTGAGGCCAGTGGGAATTTCCTGCCCGCTCTGGGTTTGCCCCTCAAAGACATCCAAAAGTACCACATAAGCAAACCCAGACTAAAGAAGATCTGTGTCCATCTCCTCTCCTCCCTGAGAGATGGTATCAAGGTGGTAGAGGCTGAGCTGTTCTAATCAGTGCCAAAGGACAGTTAAAACTGAGATGAAACGTGGAAGTCCATTTGCACAGCAAAGTCTGGAGCTTCAGTTTTGACAGGCAAATAAAGCAGGGACAGTATGTAATACCTGAATTATTTCTGGGGAAAAGAAAAAAAAAAAAAGAAAAAAAGAGTGATTTATTAAACACAAACCTAATCCTCAGGGAAGATCTGATGGCCAAGAAAATGCTGGCTGCATCTGAACTTCCTCCCCTTGACTCAGAGATAAAAGTTGTGTATCTGCAAGTTGCTTTCAGTGGTACTGGAGGGGACTTGTTGGATAGCTGCTTGCACTAGGCTCCAGCAGCAAAAAGCTTTTTTCCCTGTGGTTTATTTTTTGTCTTCTAGAAGAACAAAAAAAAAGGACCATGTCTGTACATAGAGAGAGAAATTGCAAAAGCTCTGCTCTGCCCCTCGTCAGTGGAGATGGATCTGTTCTTTTATTTACACTGCATGACATCCAGGCAAAGAAAAGCTCCTCAGAAATAAATTAGGGTCACTCCCTGTCAGTGCAGATGTGCTCTGGGCTGTTAAGCAACAGAAGATGGCATAAGCCCCTACCTCCACTCCAGAGAAAATTTTGCTGTGAAAATGAAGATGCATTGCAGATCCTAATGGTGATGGTAATTAGCACTGGAAGGGGAATAATCAGCAACATTTCCTCACATGAGTAGGGCCACCACAAGCATCTCTCCTTGTGAAGAAGGGAAATTCTCCAGGAGTACAAAAGCACACGTTTCCATCTGAGGAGCATGAGGGAGAAAAGTCAGAAGGATATAAATTTCAGGAGGCCTCCAAGGATTGAGAGGTTTTGTTGTTGCTGTTTTAGGAAGCAGCAGCTAAAAATCCCCACTATTTCTTAAAGAATTCTGTCTGGAGACAGTCTTATTGCAAAATCAACTTTGAAGCATATTAAACTAAGAAGGCATAAGATGCTCTCGTTCCAGAATAAGAATTGCTAGAGAAATGTTCAAATGCACTCTACATTCACAGTCTGCCTCAGATGCAAATGAAATCTCAAGTGCCAGCAAGCTCCAGACAGAAGCTCTCCCCAAGCACTTTGCAGTGATGGTTTTAAACTCTGGCAGCACTCTGACCACAGCAGCTGATGTCAAGGTGCTATTTCCCTCATATCCTTGGCCATTAGGAGCATTGCCAGGAAGAAAAATCACAGTTCACATGTAACCAGGGGGGAGGACTGTCTAACTTTCTACCTTGAACAGTCAGACTGAATTTTAAGACCTTAAAGGTAAACTTAACTTTAATAAACAGCCCCTTTTGCTGCGTGAAGGAGCCAGACTTCAGCAGGGAGAGGTGCCACAGAACACACTGGGCAAACTGAGATCCCAGGGATCTGCTGCCTCCAGGGCAGGCAGCCTTCCTGCAGGGAATTAGGGGTGCAGTTCCAAGAGGTTTCCAGCTCTGCTCCCTGCTTCTGACAAAGAGTGAGTGAAATTTGAAAGATAAATGAGTGAATTTGAAAGATGGCACCTGGGCCAAGGCTGGGTCCCAGCGTTTTTCAGTTCCACTCTTGACTCTGACAGACCTTGTGCCATTGAATGGAAGGCAGGTGAAGCTCACTGAGGCTTCTCCTGTACCTGGGAATTGGGCACCCTCTGTTCTCTCTCTGCTCTGAAGCTGATCAGCATTGCACTAAAGTCATCCCAGCAGTCCAGCTTTAATAACTACAAAAATTGCAGACTCTCAGTGGTGCTCCTTTTGGGTGGGTGGAGGCCGTGGTGAGCCAGAACCTGCCCTGTTGTCACTGTCTGTGCCACACCTGCTCTGTAGTCACCCAAAGATTTGGCTTATGCTTGCCAATAGTATAAAGCACATCCATCAACCTAACATTTTGCCTACACACTGTACCACTGGCTGGAAATTTTGAATTAAACTTCGATAATTTCAAACACAATTTCACATAAGGAGACCTGCAGATTCCACTTTTCCTCCTCTTTCAACTGACCACAGATTTTTGCCTTTCTTTGTTCTTTCTCTTCCCCCCACATCTTTTTTCCATCAGTGATAAAGTGACAAAAAAATAGAGAAACAAGAAGAAAAAAGAGAGCAAGGGAAAACAGGAGAAAAATAAGTGAGCTCGTATGAAATTTATAATAAAGCACTATTTGAAAATCCGTGACATTAGGAAAAAAAATACAAATTAATTATTTTTCATCCATCTCCAATTATCTTTTACATTTAGCAGCAGCAAGGACTAAAACCATAACCTCCAAGTCAGAGCACAGATACCAGGAGAGTGCTACCATTTGTGGAACATGCAATAAGTAATTTGACACTTGAACTAACACTATAGGGCACATCCGGAAATTGCCATTTAGGGGTGACATCAGCCACTAAGGAACCAACCTTCCTGGCCAGAGTGATTTTTTTTAGAGAGCTCTTTGCCACTGTTCAAAACTAAATTTACCCTTCTTGCCTACAAAGTGTTTAATAGAAGTTTGCCCCTGCATTAGGATCCCAGAAAAAGCAATTTTTGCCTACGTTTCTTCTTACGTAAAATTAAGCAGAGCTAGTAATGAATGTGCACACACACTTTCCTTCCATCCTCAGAGTGCAGAGAAGCCAAACTGGGTTGAAAGAGCAAAGCCAACCTCTACAGGGCTGTTGTTTGGGGCAGAAACCTGCTGTCATCCCAAGTCCCTTCTTCCTGCCCTCCAAACAAGCTTTTCTCTGTAAGCTGGAGAAGTCAGGGTGACATGGCTCTGACAAACATGTACACAATGCAACAGGCACCCGAGGAGCATGTGAGCAACCTGTGCAGGGGCAGAGGGAGAACTTAATCCCAGTGCCCTTGTGTCAAGGAGAAGTTTGCAGGGCCAAGTGCCAGTCGCTCATGAGCGCTGGCTCCTCAGAGCAAAGCAGAAGGAGCAGGAAGGTAAGTGCAGGGCACCTCGGAGACAAAAGGACTGAAAACAAAATGAAAACAACAACAAAAAAATCAATTCAGCTGAACCCAGCCAGGGCAGGCAAAGAACAAAGGGTCAGAAGACAAAGCTGGAAACAATAGACCAGCGAGATTAATATCAGTTGTGAGGAAGAGCTGGGGCGCTGCTGAAGGAGAATGGAAAGGGCTTAAATTATAAAAACTAGAAGAGATTCCTAATTGTGAATCCTGACCTGCAGCTTGATCAGCACAGCTCTCACACACTGCTGCCATGACTGAAAGGGCTTATCTCAACCTTGATTCCTTGATGGCAGTGATGGTCACTTATCAGAGCCTTTTTTTTTACCACTAACAACAGAGCCATGAGAACTAAAGACAACCCCAACTTTCCTGTGGTTTTTACAGCTTTGCCCTGAGTTCTGCATATTTATTTCCTGCCTTGGCCCAGAGAAGATCTGGTACCTGGGGCTAATACTGCTCCCTAAAAGTTTAAGACTTGCTGCGCATGGCCATACAGAGCAATAAACACAGAAAAAACTACCCTGATAACTGGACAGACATGGATGAGCACCTTCAGAATCCACTCAGGTTGCAATTTTTAGCGGGAAAACCAGGCCATATTAAAGAAAGCCAAGTGATCATGAAGTCCAGGTAATTAATATTTTCTCTTTTTCCTCTCCTCAGACATCAGCAAAGTGCCCCAGTGCGTACAAATATGATGTGCTTTGCCCTAGGGAGAGGTTGGTAGGGCTGGGAGGAAATGATCTTTAAGCCAACGTTATCCAAAAGTATGAGCAGTCAAGAAACATTGCAAAACCAGGATGTTCAAGAGATTAATTGGCCAATCTCACATGGAGACAAAACGAATTTGCCTGCTGTTCTACAGCGAAAGCCTTTCTCAATTCTCCCCCTGGAAGACCAAGGGCTCCTTTAGCTCTGTGATTACTCTGAAGAGGATTAGTTAAGCAGAGCTAGTCAAAGGCCTGCTCTGGGCAAAGGGCAAAGCAAATCAAACAAAGCCACTTGACATTTCTGAGCTGCACAAGCAAAGCTGACCTTGCTGTCCCAGGGACGAGGAGTTACTGGAAGCAGAAAGATGAGCACACAGGGGTGGGCTGGAGAGGGGTGAGCCTGCCTGACCAGAGCAACTTTCTGTTCTTGCTACTGCAGATTGAACAGAAGAGGTGGGACAGCAACCTCTGCTGTTGGTGGGGAGAGATGTCTCAGCCATGGAACAGTCACAGATGACACAGCTCCTCCCTCGGGGACAGCTCAGGTTTCCAGAATTCTGAGGATTCCTCTGCGGTTGCAAGCAGCAACACCCAGCTCGTGCACAGTCCACCTGCACACCCTGCCACCATCTCACCTTCTCTTCTGTGCAGGAGATCCAGAAAACACATGTTGCAAGGGAGTGAATCACACAACTCTACAGCCTGAGAAACTCAAACTCACCATAAATTTCCTCCAGCTCAGGAGCCCAGGTGGATAACCTCTCGTAGCTGCCTGACACCACAGTGAACTGATTCAAAGCCTGTGGTATCTTGTAACAGCCACTGTCACACTGGGTAGCAGGAATTCCTCTAACAGTCTATTTACATCAACACGACTTTAAAAGGAGCTTTTATTTCCATTACTCCGATATGGATACTTTATTATTCTCAGAACAACCTCTCTCTCCTGGGATACTTCACACTAAAATCTCATCCAGGAGATTTACAAGGGGCAGACAATAGTGGTTTTCACGTTGCTTTAGAAGTCAGGGAAAGTGTGTTTCCCTTTGTATTAAAGCTTAGGAGCTATGCACTTAAAGGAAAAAAATCTTGGTAGGAAGGATGAATGCAATTTAACAACTTTAAGAGAGCCCTGCAGCTCATTTTATGGCTGGGCTGTTGAATTCTGTTGCCTTTGTTTGCTTCTCATAATTTGGTTTCCTGAACTCCTGTAAAAGAGACCATGAACTGCAGCTCCTGCTCACCACGTTCCCTCACTGCTCCTGAAAGCACAGGAGTGTTCCCATCCTCTCCTGACACAACTCGTGCATATCACTGTCTGCATGCAGATTCTACTCTTCTTTCAACCAAGAGCAGGCACCTCCAGGGTGGAACTCTGCACTAGGGGATGCACGTTCCTGTGGACTGCAGCCAGAAAAGATTTTCACAGGATACAATAAGCATGGAAAGGCAATGGAAGCTTTGTCCTTATACCTTTGGGGTGCCAAGAGAGTCTTAAAAATACCCTTAAAGTGGAGCTTCTGTGTTGCTCAGCTATCTTCAGTCTTAGCAATGCAGCCCACAAAGAGAAACACTGGAAAGGCTCCCAAAAAAAGGCATTTCTGAAGCAGAGAGCACTCACTGCTTGGTTGCATGGCCATGGCAGAGCCCCCTCCTGCACCCAGAGATTCCTTACAAACACATCCAAAGGGGAACTGCAGGCTAAGCCTTTATACATATGCAGGCATTCACTTGGAGTCTGGAAGGAACCAGGACAGCACAAATGTTTGCTTCCAGCCTCTTTCATCTGGCAGAGAAGACAGAAGTGAGCTTGACAGTAATACAACAAACATGAAATTGCAGGATTCCCATTCCCTATGGAATCATATTTTGTTTCCTCCTCTGGTAGGAAACATGGCTTGGGACTGAAGATGATTTGGCTTGCTAGACAGAAGACTGAAACTGATAAAGTGAGATGCAAGCCATGCATTTATTCAGGTGCACATTCACTTTGATAGGAAATGTGGCAGGTGATGTCCCCAAGCTCCTGAGGACCCAGTCACTACCACCACAGGAATTTCCAGGTGCACTGCTTCCTTCTCCAGTGCAGCTGCTGTTCCCAAAAGCCTCTCACACCAATGGCTACAGAGCTCAGTCTCTTTCCCTTAGGAGAACTTTATACCCTGGAGACAGCCAAGCAAGGTCATCACCTCTGCTCCCTCAGAAAGGTTCTTTTCACGTGTAAAGGCTGAATTTACACTTGCATGCGAAACATGTCCTGGCCTTCAGTTACTATCACTTGTGTCCTAACACCCAAAAGATTCATGCTTAATAAAAGAAACAGAAAAGCAGCTTTTAACCCTGACAGTATATTCTTCCTCTTTCTTCATAAGAAAAGACAGAGTTAAGGTAAAATTCCAAGTAGAAGAAACAGGCTTCAACAGCCTTTCTCACACGTATGACTGTGTTTCCTGCAAGAAATATAACCACAAATCCCAAACAAATAACAAAACAAAACAAACAAACCCCATAATACAACGAGAAAAACCCACCCAACTCACATTTATTCCATTTTAGCAAGTTCACTCTCCTACTAATTCCTTCAGGTTTTCTGCAGGATCAAATTCAAAGAATTTGAAGGCACTGCCTCCACAAAACGAGCTAGAAAATGGTTTTAAGAGGCCACTTTGGAATCTGCCCAGGAGTTAAATCCTTCACAGCACCTGGAGCATCCTGGTGACACAGAGAGCAAGTTCAATTACCCACTGGCCCAGTGAGCTACAGTGCAACATCAGAACCTGAGGACAGCTGCTGGGAAACTTGTTTGCAGGCTGTCTGTTGCCTGCTATTCCACTTTAAACTTAGAATCAAAATTTGTACAAGTTTCAGATTTTTTTTTCCCTGCCCTCTGCTGGCAAGAGGGTGAGGGTTAAAAACACAGAGGAAAAATGCAAACAGAAAATCAAGAGACCTTGCCAGTGTAATATGTTCCTTCATTTCATATCATCTGATTTGAGGTGAAGCAAGGGGGAGCATTCATTTAAGCAGCTATAAAGAAAAAAAAGATTGATTGAAAAGTAATTTTTTCTCAGTTTCTTATGGAAAAGAGTCACAGGTGCCTGTTTTTCTTAGATTTTCTTTTTAATGGCTGCTCCCTTTTCAGCCCATAAGATTCAAGGTCAGCTCCGGGTCAAACTACACTGAGCCCGAGATGCTCAGCAAGCTCAAACCCAGCTGTGGGACTCCTCTCCCTCCTGTATTGCTCTGGGATTCCAGCCTGGCATCCCAGCCTGGAAAACCCTATTAGAGGCTTAGGGTGCAAATTTTCATTTCTGCATTTAGATGCCACACTGGCAAATCAACAAATGGCATCCTACTAATAGAACATGCTAAATCAATCAGTAAAATACATGCCTGATATATCCAGACATGTTTAACCTTGGAATTACTGACTGCTGGCAAAAGTCAGAGCACACAGGATAAACTTAAACCTAGGAGTGTCTCCTACAACTTTCTGTGTATGTGAGCAGTGAGAGACAGTTGCTTTTCTCCCACAAAGAAAATAAAATCTAGCAAACATAGGAAAGAAAATAAGATTCTGAGAATATTGGGGGCTAAAAATACCCCTATTGGCAGATCTTGGATAAAATCCAAGCCTTTTGAAAGCTGCCTTATGGCCAGTGTTTGAAGGGTAGGGGCTTGCACAGATTTTACACACATTAGTGCACACTGTCACCTGACTTCTCTAAGAGTTTATTTGCCTTTACAGTAAAGCATAGAAGAGAAAACAGCACACATTTTCTTTAAGGAAAATACTTCAGGGGAGAAAAATTAGGAAAAATATCTAAGAAAGGAAAATAATCTAAACTCACAACTTCAGAAAAATCCCTCAGAAATCTGAACAGCCCAAGAGAGATGAGTTCAGGCTGTAAGATGAATTTGCACTCCTTTGTGCTCACCACAAAAGCCCTCCAGGAGCAGCAGTGGTTCCAGTTGGGTGAAAAATGGTCTATAAGAGCAAAGTGAAAGCAAATCCTATTAATCCTGGACCCTACTCCTGCTTATCCCTCCCTAGAAGAGGTACAAGCATCAATGCTCATGGTGACCATCACCACCCCGCCTCTGGATGGGAAAGGCACTCCTGTGAATATTCTGAACTGGGTCTCCATTTCTAGCCCTGAGCCTGGTTAAGAACCACCAGGAAAACCTCCTGAAAAGGCTAACCATTGTACTAACTCTTAAAAGACCAGAACAGAAACAAAAGGTTCTTAATCCATCCTCTTATGAGGAGGCCCTCCAGGGCTCTGTGGCAGCTGCACCCTGTGTGAAATATGACAGCCTTTGTTTGGAACTGCTGCATGAGGTGCCTGATGAGTCTGAGGAGGTCTGGCCACTGCTGCCAGCACTCCACAGCTGGAAGGTGACAGAAATGTGCACCCAGGATTAAAATACTTGCACCTTTGCAGGAATGAAGGGCATTTGTATCCAAAGCTCAGTTTTCAGTGGATTCTTCATAGTAGAAAATGAAGAAGAATGACAGAGAAACAGTTTTGAACACAGAGATGACAAGCTTTTTTTTGCCCCCCGCAGGAACACAAAATCCTTGCTTAGATTCATAATATGTGGGTAAAGTGGAGGACAAAGGATCAAAAAACAGGTACAAGCATCTCCTGATGTATTAAAGCTAGAAAACTTGCTTCTCAGGGGCCTTGACTAGTCAAAAAAACCCAAAAAAACCAAAACACAAACCCAAAACAAAACAAAAAAACCAAAACACAAAACCAAAACAAAACAAAAACCAAAACAAACAAACAAAACAAAAACCAAAAACAAAACAAAAAACCAAACAAAAACCAAAACAAAAACAAATAAACAAAAAAAACCCCACAATCAGGGACTGTAATAGGGAGCTTCTGTCAGGCCCCAGGAAGCTCCTGGTTGGAGTATACAGCTAAAAATTTCTCAGCAGAGAGCAGGCCAAAGAGGGCAGGAAGGGAACTGGCCAGCTCAAAGACAGAAAAATGAGTAAGGAGTCAGATATCATCTTCAGGCTTTAAAGAAGACATTGACTGAGCTGAATAAAACCAAAGATCAATGGGAAAAAATGAGAAGCAAAAAAATATAAAGCTTTTTGCTCATTCTCTATTCCCCTATGGACTGAATCTCCAAGCTTGGGCAGTCACAGTTCTGCTCTTCCATCCACAAGATGCTGCTTGCTCCTGGGAATCTTTGGGATCTGTTTCCAGATCTTAATACGCCAGGTGGTGAGCATCATCAAACATTCAAGAAGAAGCCTCTCCACCAAGAAAAAAAATAAGCCTGACATGTTCCATATGCACTGAGCTGGCATCTGGATATAAAATCTGGAACACCTAACTACGCCAAAAGGCTTCCTGAGACTCCAGAAATAAAATTCCTAAGTGTGCCCTCAACTTGACTGCCAGAGGAATCTTTTTTATCCCTTCTTTTGATCCTCCCACACAAAACTTTCCAAAGATGGAGCAAGCACCCAGTTTCACATTTGGCAGTGGTAGAAACAATGCTGCAGTGGCCTTGAAGTGTTTGACATTTCCACTTGCCTGGATGCTAATTCTGCACAGGAGGCAGCTCTGCCTGCACGGGGCAGAGCCCAGAGCCTGTGGATCCAGGCACTCCCAAAGGAGCCAAGCAGGAGCTGTAACTCAGCCACAGCAAGTTTCTCATGTGCTTCTCCAAAATCATACCTTGATCCCTCTTTATTTTTCTTGCATTTCCTGCCTTTTTTGTTTGTTTGTTTGAGTTTTCTTTGTTTGTTTTTTGCTTTTTTCCTTACAAAGCACAAAGTTTCCCTGAGACAATCAGAGCATGACTTCTATCAGGCTGTTTCATCAGGCTAAGCATGCCACCCGCTTTTACACAGCCTTTTTTTTTTTTTTTTTGATTATTTCCCTTTTGAATAAACTCTCCATTATCAAAATAAAATAACATCATTTACAAAGCACCACCTCAGCAGCATGCCTCAGCTTTCATTTCACAGGGCTATGCCAGCAGCCACAAACAGAATCAAAGCAGCCAATTAAAAATCCATATTCATTAACAAACATCATGTGTGCTATAATGCCCTGCATTGACTGTGGCACAGCAGGAGATGGGAAACTCGCTGAGTTTTCCTGCTCTCAGTCTGGAGCATTGTTTTATTAGAGGAAGGGCTTTACCTTTGCTACCCCAGGCCAGCAAGGAGAGTGTCCTGCGAGCCCAGGCTCTGGGGCAGCAGAGGGGGCACTGCTGACCTCTTGCCTCATCAATGCCAGACACAGCACCTTGCCAGGATGGGGAACACACTGAGGAGACCCTGAACATGTGCCAGACCCTCCCCACCGAGGTCTTTGGGTACCAGCAGGGCCAATGGCAGTGGAGTCTGCAGCACCACGAGCAGCCAGCGCAATAAACTCCGCGTATGCTTGATTGATGCAACTCATCGGCTCAGCAGGGCCAGGTCCAGCCTGCTGCAGTGAATTTCCAAATTGCCCTGGCTCCAGGGGAGCTGCTTTGATTTACACCATCAACACTTCACTGCTGCAGACAGTCACATGCATAAGTACAATATTTCAGACCTATACAATGCAGTTATAGGAAGGCGTGCCGGGGTTATTTATTTATTTGTACCCACGAGCCTGAGATTTACAACTCTTTATAAATACAAGCTGGGTAATTTGCTTTCTATTTTTAGCAGGAATGCTTTGTGCAGGAAACAGCTGTCAGCCACTGGGAGCTGTGCTCCTCAGAGCAGTAGCTTCAGACAAAGAGAGGCCTCTTAGAATTCAGCTGGAGAGCTAGGGTCACTGCTTTGTGATGGAAAGGAAGCTGGAGATAGTACACAGCAAGGAAAAAATAAGCAGTTAACAGAATAAACCCCAGAAAAATGGGCTGGAAGAGCTCTAAGAAAAGGACCTTTAGACAAATACATTGCATGTGAGTGTGACTATCTCATTCTTCCCAAATAGCTTCAGACCCCAATTCTGACCAAGCTCAGCAAACATTCACAAGACTTGGAGACAAACTATTCCTATGGCCTCAAAGCAGACAAGCAGCTGGGTATTAGAGGAGAGATTCTGCTGGAATCCTCACTGTGGAAGAATCTGTAACATCCCCTTTCAGAGCCAAAGCCATCCCCACCAAGCACGTGGATCAGCAGGAGCTCAGACCCCACCAGATCTGCCACCTTGGTGCACACACTCACCTTGGCAGACGAAGGAAGAGGGAGTCTCCCCAGGATGGACCCGTGCAGTGATGAACACCACTTTCTGTTCAGCCCCTGGACGCAGGTTTGCTGCAGCAGAAAGGGGCAGAGGGGGAAAAAAGAGAAATGAAGATCATTAAACTGTGCCCCAGATGTAGAAGCAAACAACTATCAATATTTAAAACACATCCTTCCACTAAAATTGGTCGCACTTTACAAACAAGCCCAATCCCTAACCAAAGGGGCAGCCTCACCAGGTCTCCTTCCCAGACTGCACAAGGGCTGCAAGACTAATGACATGCAGCCAAACCTGCAACAACAAATTTAGCTCTCTTTTTAAACCCCAGGATTTACTGCATGAGTTTAACTGTGCTGTAATTGTGCTCTCACTGGTGATAAATGCCCCCTCCCCGGGCCACAGGGACAGCAGTGGGGCTCCAGTCAAGGTAAAGCCAATTGCACCCTGCATTACACTTGGGACAAGCCTTAACTGTGCCAGGCAATGGCAAAATGCTACAAATTATATTTATTAGGCTTTGCTCTGGAGGATTTAGAGGTGATTTTTTAAAAATCTGTTAAGTGTTTGGGACTGCATCTGCTCTAACTGAAAGAAAAGTTTAAAAAATAAAGTATAGAAAAGAGATTAAAGATTAAATCCAGGAACCTTCTCCAGTGAGGGCATGGAAATGTGCCATTTCCCCTTCAAATTACAGATAGGTGGAAGGCAGATTTAGATCCCAACTATGCTGGATTTAACATGGATTAATCCCTCAGTTTTGAAACCACACCACTTTGGCCACCTGCTTCAGCCATAAACTACACGGGTCAACCAGAATCTTTCCTTTGTTTGTGCTGGGACTGCATTTAATAAACAGCAAATGAAAATTATGCTCCTCCAAAATGGGTTCTGGGAATTTTAAAGACTATAAGAGGTCAGGACCTCAGTTAGATGTCTTATCTCAATCTGAACACACACAGCAGGGGTAGTGCTAAACACAGCAGGCTCCAATTGCTAGAGACAGTTTAAATCTTTGTTTTGAAGTAAAAAGTTTACAGACTGGAAACTAAATCCAAGCTTTTTTTTTTTTTTAAATTTATTTTTTCCTGTTTTAATTAGGTAGATGTATTGCACACATGTCCAGACTTTTATTTTCAAAGATGTGTGAGAGTCCTCAAGACCATACCTAATTTAATTTTTTTTAATTTCCCAAATTCTTAGAAATGCTCCATTTTCCCCATGGCAAATCACACCTTACAGAACCATAGGAATAATCAATACATTTTTTTCTGTTCTCAGGAGACAACTGCAGCAGGTTTCTTCTTTTATTTCCTTAGCATCTCAAAGTCCTGCACCTGCTCTCCCCATAACTCAGCCATTCATTTGTTCTTTCTTACACCAGCTTCACCATTCTCTGATGTTTTTGAACTCCAGATGCAAAGAAATATAAGTAAGAAAGTCCCTGCCAAACCCAGCAGCTGGTGGGGTCAACTCTCTTGGCAGAAGAAAAGTGTGAGGCAGCAAAAAGAAGCACAACCCCATCAGCTAGGAGTCACTGACCACCCCACACCATCTGCATTAACACTGAGTAGTGTGGGAGGAAGGAAATAAATCAGCAAACCTACTTCAAGGAACAAAAGTAGAAGGCTGGGATCACTTTAGCAAGAGGAGATGAGTTTCCCTCCCCTCCTGGAAAACCAGCATTGCATAAAAGGGACTGTGGCTCCATGACTGCCTCTCTGGATCTGGAACAGCACTGGTCAGGAATCTTTAGGACAGAGGATTGGTTTGGGGCGTTTCGTGCTTTGGCTTTGTTTGTTTTCAATTACAAAATTATTGTTATTTATGCTTCATAATGCTTATTAGAATAATTATTATGATCAATAATTTTCACTATGCTAGTCTATTTTAATTGGCAATAAATTAAAATCCCCACAAGTCAAGTCTGCTTTGTCCCTAGTGGCAATTAGTAAATTATATCCTTGTCTTTCTCTTGACCCATGAGCCTTTCCTTTTTATTTTCTCCCCCTGTCCTGGATAAGAGGGAGCAGCTGTGTGGGCATCTGGCTGCTAACCAAGGTTAACCCACTAAACAACTACAAAACACCGTTTCATTTTTTAATTTAAATGCTACATCAGAAATACATCCTATTTTCTACTTCAGGATTGAAAAGACCAATCAAAATTAAGAAGATTAGAAGTGTATAGCTTTGCTTAGTAGATGCCAAAAGCACTTAAGCAAAATGACAGAAAGGCATACTCCATTTAGCCACAGCTTTGAGACTTGTGGAAATGCAGAGAAATCTCTTGTGGTACCACTTTTACCCTTTTGAACAGCACAGCAGTGAATCTTAGAAACAAAACTCTTTGACAAAACAGGTTTTTTTGGAAAGAAAGGAAAGAAAAGTAGACACGTCTACTTTTTGGTAGACAATGGTTCTTTTTTCATTTCATGTTCTGGAATTTATCTCGAAGATTTAAATGAACATTTGCTCTTCCCTTTGAAGACGACTACTACTATCATCATCATGGGTAATATTTGCCTTGATTTATGACTGAGACCTAAACAATCTTCACTGTGTGTTACACCCTGGTGTCCTGCTGCTCACCCACTGCCATCCTGCCCCTGCTCAGAGGGGAATTCTCCAGAGCAAGGCTGTGAAGGTCTGAGATGCTGTTCAGAACAACCAACACTAACCTCAGCATCCATTCTGGCTCCCCAGCAACCACAGTAGTGATAAACACCACGCAAATTTCACACTGAAAAGAAACTCAATGAGCTGCAAGCAAGCAGCTCAGACCTCTCATTCTGAATATCACTTGTGCTGTTTGGCCCTCAACCCATGTTCCTTCCCTCTAAAGCTTTGGCATGTCAAAATAGTCACTTAACCCCACTGGCAACACCCCTTCAGCTCTCACCCAGGAAACAGCAATTTCCACTCCTGGTTGCTTATTATGCTACTGCAACTAAAGCAGGGTTGCACAGAAAACATTTTCTACTCACAAAGAGAGAGTCAGATCAAATTCTAAACCTTCACAGGAAGGCAGGAAATGCACTTAGCCATTTTCATTTAATTTTCATTTTTATGCTACTATAAAAATGTGAAAATGACAGTATTTGTACATGGGAGCTTAATGATAAGCATCTAGAAATTTCAAGCAGAAATATTAAATTTATGGAATTCCATTTGCACCACCAAGATGAAGTACTATAACACAACTGAGGTAGAACATCACTCCTCAACATCCAGGCTCTTTTCTGTACCTCATCAGACCAGAATCAGACTGCAGATTTGTGGTTTCTTTAGCTCTTGCAGCCTTGATGGAGCTAATGATTCAAGTTCACAAATTAGCACTAAGGATGAGAGGACTGACCCTAGAAGTCTGGTGCAGAAAGCCTTTAGGCTGGTGCCCATCAGGAGAGCTTGGGAGTGAATTTCACTCCTTTGCAGAGGACTTCAAAGTTGAGAAAGGTACTAGAAAAATCTTGTCATCTCTGGAAGACCAGAAGGCTCTGATCCATGGGAATCCATCATCCTAGAAACATATGGCCAAATAGCAACTCAATTTAAATACCCACATATATTTTAATGGAGCGCTACCCATCGCAAATGAATTCCGCATTGCCATCCTGTCTCAGGTACTTTGCAGTACGAGGTGTGCTGCTGCCAGCATTTTTTAATTCAAAATCCTGCCAGTTAAAGACTCCACAGAGGACATCCAACCAGCTCTATTGCATTACGCTCCTCTGTGCCACCCCAGGTGGTTTGTGTCCAGCACAGCTGGAACATCTGTGCCGGAAGCGAACGCCGGCGTCAGCGCTGTCCCACACGCCTCATCCCCACCACATTAACCTGCTCTAGCAAATCAAATCCAAGCAGCATTTACTGTACTCTGGTTTTTCCTAGGAGACCAGACTAGCATCTAATCCCATTTATTTTTGCTCCTTCTGGCCACAAACGTCATTTCAGGTAAGAGCACGCATCTCAGCAAAGGAACAGCGGTTTCGGTCACTACCGAATCCCGCTGGACCTGGTGAGGTCAGATTTTCTTTCTTGCCTTCTAGTTGGCTTGAGCAGCACAGAGAAAGTAAGTGGGACAGAAGGTCAGAATGATGCCACTGTACCACAGAGTGATGAGCAAAGACTGGAGTGCAGGTTCTGGAAGTCAGACACCCATTCCTATGCAGTTTTACCTCAAATGAGAGGCAGCAGTATTTTGTCTCTCACACAAAAGCCACGGGAGGTGAGGGCTGTGATGGGGTAGCACTGCTACAGGGGACCCCCACTGCTCATGGACTCCCCTCACCTCCCCCCACCTTCGGTCTGTCCTGCCTAGGGCTTTTTCTGCAAAGCCTCCTTTGTGCATGGGCCACCTACTCAGCAGTGGTCCTGCCTGCAATGCTCAAAACTGCATCCAAAACCTTCCAAGTTTTGGGTTTTCATTCAGGCTCTGCCCTTGACTCTGTCAGGTGCTTAAGTGCATGATTTGTTTGACAGACTGGCATCGTGCTCAAAAATGTGCTTAACCATAATTTTGGCATGAGAGCTGTGCTGAATTGGGGCCATTTTGCAGGAAGCCTGCCTCTGAGATGATTGTCACAATGTCTTAAAGTTGGAGATTGAGCAACTATTATCCTTTATTGCTCGTTTTATGCCAAAGTCTCCCTTTCTTTTTACATTCCTCTTAAAAGAGAAGCTATTTTGGAGCATTTAATATTATTTAATCTCTTTACTCTGGCAGCATAGAAATTACAGGAACCATTACAATGGTCCTGTGTGAGCGTATGCTTTATTGATGTATATGCTGACCTAATATCAAATTGATTTTACTCAGCTTTTCTGCTGACCATGGAAAAATGCAAATTGGGTATTATATTTGCACACTAATTTTATTGGGCCCCTGTGTCTTCATAAAAAGATAAAGTTTGGGCTAATAAAAATAAAACATTTCTGGGGCTAATATAGGCAAATGTTTATGTAGGCAGGTAACAAATTGGTTTGTCATTTAGGGGAACATAAAGAGCACTAAAATCATCTTTAGGCAAAATAGATTGGTGGCTTTTGCTTAGCTTTTAGCTTTCATTTGCAAAATCAATTTAATGTAGCACAGTGTCTCAAAGAAAGGGTGACACAGGATTAAGACATTAATTGTATTCCCCCTCCATAACTCCTCCTTATTCAGAGGCCCTGGGATTTGGGTTTGCTCTTGTTCAAAGCAAATTAAACATATTTCAGCAGAAAATGAGGAAAAGGAACCTTTAGACTTTTGCTATGTGTGAGCATTCTATTGGGACAAACAGGGGCAGGTAGGAAAGTGGGACTCAGTATTCTGAAGGCGGATGGTGGCAGAGTTACCAACACCTGTCAATGCCACCAGGAACCTGAAAGCATGGTAGCTGTAGGATGTTCTTTCTGGATATGGATGGCTTTGTTCCCCCTCCTCTTCCCTCTCAGTCCTCTCTAACAATGCCTTGTGCATCCCTCACAGCCTGGAGACCTGCTGGAATGCGGCTGAGTGAACTTCCATGACAGTTTAGCTAGACAGGCATATATCAACAGCCTAACCTCTTTCCATTGAAAGGAATTGGCCTATTTCCATCTCAGAGCAGGCACTATCCCCACCCAGCTCTCGGTTTTCATCCCCTCCTTCCCCTTCCCTTCCTCAGTAGCAGGGTGTTTTGGAGGGGTTCCATGTGGTGAGAGGTTACACAAACAGTTTTGATGTTAATACTTGACTGCATTTTCAACTTAATAGTCCAGCAAAGGGATCTGACTGTGAAGAAAAGGGCCAGAAATATCTCCTGGTAAAATTATGCTGAAGCACAGATCAAATGAAACTGCAGAACTATTTGCAAAATCAGAAATGGCAAATGCCTACAGAGCAAGAGCCCCTTTACCTCCCAGCTGCATTTGCTTGTTTTTAATCTTCATTACATTTTGTAAGCAACCATTTTTCCATTTGGGCTTTCTGATACTGGCAGCTCACTACGCTTTTGAGGCAGGAAAATTAAATGCATGCAAAACCAGTCAAGATACACTCATGTCTTTCCTTCCTCCTCATCTCCACTTAAAAAAACCTCCAAAAAACACCCCTAAAGACCTGAGGTTTTGTTTTTAGATTATATATACGCATTTGAACGTTGGAACATACAGTCCTATGAATAAGAATAGAAGTCTGGAATATGAACAGCACGTTATTTGTCTTCAAACGGCCAAGGTGATGACAGCTCACAATTAAGGATGCAGACAGTAGCATTTAGTGTCACCTACCTGCATCACTGTCATATCATAACAGTTTAGCAGGCAGGTCCCCAGCCTGCTTTCTTTTTCCCTTTTCTGCTTTGCTATTTATAAAGTCAGGTTGGAGTGTAGATCAACCCCTTGCCCTCCAGAGACCGGAGGCACGCAGTAAATTATGGGAAGGCTAAGTGGTACATCAAATGTGTCTCCTCAAAGCTATACATCATCTTGTTAAATTTGATGTCTAGTCCCAGAACCCCAGAAATCATTCCCAAAATCCCAGAAAATGCATGTGTCCTTCAGATGATATAGAACAAGAAAGTAAAGTTTACCTGTAGGGAAAAGAAAAAAAAACACCAAGACAAAAACATTCTAGACACTATTTGCTAAAGTCTTCATTTTACTTGAGTGTCTTTCAATGCCATTTCTGTAAACACCATTGACTCAGAACTCACCCATCTGTATTTGAATACATGAACTCTGATCTACAGTACTCACTCTATTTTTCCTTGCAATGGTTGACAATAAATTACAAACTGAATAAACCAAAGCACATCCTATTTATCTCTCTCTAAAAATCTTACATCAGATAGAAATGCAGTATCTTACATATGCAGCAGCACTTCTCCAGTCACCAGCAGTGACAGCAACAATGATCTTCAGCCTTTCCACAGGGTTCTCTTGCCTGAGCTCCACAGCCCCTCACCAGTGAGGAGGAGATGGAAGCACTCAGGAGCTGCTTGCTGCCCCAGAGACCTCATCCTTTGGGAAGGAATCAATACTAACTGGTATCTTTCTTGCTCTCTCTGTTCAGAGCTATCCTCCCTCTAGAATTCTCACCATCCCAGTATCCCTCACTTTTTACAAAGGGATAGAACTAAAATATTCCAATGCAAGACATTTCCACCTGAAATACTACATTACATGGGCACTTTTTCAGTTTGTCTTTAAAATCCAGGGATTCAAAAGATGATGCTAGGACCTGTTAAAAAGCAATTCTCTATCAGCTCTCTCCAGTGGAAAGGGCTAGGCTATGTTTGTTTGCTACAAGTATGCATGGACTTAGAGATAAGAGAATAATTTATGTCAGAATTTCAGCCAAGGTAGAAAAGAGGGAATTACCACCCCCTCACAAAGTGGTCCAGCAGTTACAGGAGCAGCCAGGGCACCTTTGATCTGTTTTGGGTTTTTCTCCAGTTCTGCTGTGGCTTTGCCTGTGATTAACTTTAGTGCTCAGACTTTCCCATATGAAAACTGAGCAAAACCATGTGCACTTCAGAACAGAATTGAGAGTCCCAGCACAGCTATTCTCAAAACTCTTCTAGTTTCTTTGAGATGCACAGCCACATCCTTGTGCTCACCATGGATTTTTCCAAGGAAGGCAGCGCTGAAAATGACATTTACAGCTGCCATGAGATACAACTCCAGAATCTGTGAGTCCAGCATCTCTAACCTCTCAAGGCCAATGGATAAAAAAAACAGGGAAGGAACAAGCTGCCACACAACATGCAAAAATCCTCCATTCACTGGGGCTGGGTCTCATATTATTCACATAAGAAACAGGCAAAAAGTATAACAAGAGGAGAATTAGGAAAAAGGAAAAGGTTGGAGCAGCATGAAATAGTGGACAAAGCTGGAGACCTACTCAGGTCTTTCTCTGTGAGGAAAAGAACTGAAAAGCAGCCAAAGTTTCAGCCTGCTGGGCTAAAGTCTCAAACCTGGGGGAGCAGTGAAGCAACACAACCAACACTGTCACCAATTAATCTGCTGTGTTCCACCTTTCTGACACTGACCTGAACAACATGAACCCTTCTCTCTCTTATTCTTCCTAAACACCCATTGAAAACAAGTGGGGGCATGATCAACTACAGGACACAGGGGATTATTATTTTTTTGATTTATGTGTTGCATCAGACCCTCCCTGGGCAGAAGGACAAGGACTTGACAGGGTTAGGAAGAATAAAACCTTCAGTGTAGAAAACCTTGAAAGCAATGATCCCAAGCAAGATGTGCAGGGTGTTCTGTAAGGGGTTTTGGCCTCTACTGAACTATGACTGTGAGCTCTTCAGCAGCTGAGCTAGAGGTCAATAAAAAGCAACCTGCTGAAATGAGATTCATGGAGAGCCATGCTCCTCAGAATGTGACACTGACCTCTCTGGGAAGTACCAGCACTCAGGAGAGAGGCTTGAGCCCACAGAAAAAAAATAGACCCCAGTGAATTGTGTCTCTTTTCATATTCACCCCTTGCCTGAAATCAGAATTCGGCCCCCAACACGCAGCACCAAAAATTAAGATGCTCAATAGAGGGTCTTAGACACCAAATTCTAATTTAGAAATATTTCAGCAAGGTGGGGGATGCAGACTACCCTCAGGGCTGAAGTACACACACCCCTAAGGCAGCCAGGAGCAAATCCTTCTTTACTGTAATGTTAGACACTGGTTTCAAATCAGGGTGAGAAATCTGTTTGTAATGTAAGCAGGATGGCAAAGATTGGGTGGAAAAGGCCCCATTTTCACAGGCACCTGCTTTTGTTCATCGACTCTGCAGATTTTAATCACAGGGACATGATGTCAGGGATTCTGTGGCTTGGGAGGAGTCAACAGCCCTAAATCAGCTTTGCTTAGGTGTGTGCACTCCATCCACTGGCAGCTGACTCCAGCACCAGCAAGTGCCACACACATGACCTCAAAAGTGCACTAAGAACATTGGACCTGCATCATAAACCCCAGAGTCTGGCAGGAGAAAGTCCTGTCACACCCTTGTCCTTCCCTTCAAAAGAAGGTGGTGAGATGCATGCCTGGAGGGAGGGCACTTTCCATTCTCGTTAAGGCCCAACAATTAAGCAAGCTGCCATTCTTATTCAGATGCTGCTTATGACATTTTCCCCTCTGCTGCAAAAACAATTATCACAAAGATGTTTAAATTCCACCTGGACACATAAAACCTTCTCCTTCCCCAGCCAACCTGCCACTTCAGTCCCCTGCCTTGCAACAAACTGAGAACAGCTCCTCTCACAGACGTGATCCCTCTCAAAGCTCCCTCTAAGCACCACATTAACTTCCTGTGCACACAAGTGTCCACTGATCCTAATTGTCCTTTTTGTCCCATCATTAGTTAGCAATAAATTCCAGAGGTGCAGTCCATCCATACAGCACGGGGCACAAGGGAAAACACATTTTGTTGCCTGCCCTAGACACACACTGGAAGGCTGTGAGAGCTTTGTAAAACCCATCTAGTCAGCAAACTGTTAAAACCAATTTATACACATTCACATTCTCTCTCTCAAGGCAATAAACCTATGGAGAATTTTAATTAAAGTCAAAGGAGCCTTTAAAAGTGGAGGGGGAGAAATCCAGCACAGCAAGAAATAAATTAATAAAAACACACTCCAAGTTGAAGCTCAAGGGGATCACTCTCAGTCATCATTTATTTAAAGGATGGGACACGTCAAAGATGGGAATGTCAAGTGGGAGATGCTGTGAAGCAGCAGAGGACAGAAAAGGGGCTGAGGAACTGCATGCCACAGCTCCTGTAGCAGTTCATTTTTTGTCACATAGGTTATACTTGTGGCTGGCCACCTGCTGCTTGATACTCACTAGCTCTCAAAGTCAGGCACTGAAATATCTGCATTCCCTTTCACAGCTGATCTGGGAAGGACCTTCCAGCTCATCTAGACCATCCTCATCTGGTCACACCCAATTCCTATAGAAAATTATTCCTTTCTCTCAACCTGAGGGCATTTTTCTTGGTATTTAGCCAGCAGTTTCTTTTGCTGATTTTCATTCTATTTGTCTTCTTCCCTTGGTTACTTAATTTTTTATGCAATGTTCTAGCTTTTGCTTGGGCCATAGAGGAACTGAGAGACCCCTCCAGATGAACTTCTACACACAGGCAAACCACAGATCTGTTCAATTCCCATGTGCCAGAGCTCAGAGGAGAGCTGGCATCCTGCTCTTCACCTGTCATTTTTGCAGCCACCAAATCCTATCTTGTAGCCTTTCCCACAGCACAGGCAAGAGATTACTTCACTAGAGGCCAGTTGCAAACAAGCAGTGCCACGTTTCTTAACTTTAACAACTCCCAGTGACAGCTGCTGGAGCAACTTCTCATCACCTCTTACAACAGCTCAGTGGAGTATAAGATGCTTGTGTGGATCAGAATTTTTTATGGAGATCCAATATTGACTGCCTATCTTGACACTCATTATCTTATTTAGAGGGTCTTGTGCTGTCTATTTTCCAACTAGATCCCTTGGTAGAAACACGAACTTCATGGATTAATAAGACCCCGCATTAGTTTCCATGAAAAAGCATGGAAATACAACTAATTTCCAATGTAGAAGAAAAAAAATTCCAATTATTCAAACCATTAATAAGTATATTTGATAGTCAATGTAAATTGAATTATGTTTTGCCCTTTCCCATAAAACAAACTAAAACACCCTTTTCATGGAAAGAGGGTTAGAAAGGTTAAAAAAAAAATGAAGAAAGTCAAAGTCATTACATTCTAATCAAACTTGATAAATATGTAAATTACAGCAACTAAACAGTTATCTTTGACAAATGGCTTCCACATAATGGATTTTTCATAGTAATGAGGCTACAGTGCAATTGTTTTTTTAAAGCCTTACATTTCTCATTAATAAAAAGTGTGAGTCAGTGTGCACAATGGGTATATCTACAAAAAAAAATTAAGAAGCAAACAAAATTTTCAGACAGCAGTTGACATCACAGAGGGATGCCTGAGATGGTGCCACTGCTTCCATCAGCATTGACATGTTGTTGACTTTAATTAAGTAAGTAACTTTAAATAAGTGAGTTTAATTTAGTGGCTTGAACTTGAGGAGCTGCCCAGTGCCAGAAGAAAGCCCAGGACTTTGCCACTTGCAATTCAGTTGTTACTCCATCCAGACCATCCAAGGTGCCAGCTGCATATGCTACACAGGCCCCACAACACCTACAAAAATGGCAAAACAAGCAGGAAATCACTTCCTGGCATATCAGTACCTTCCCTGGCCACCAGCATCTTCTGCCTCACTGAGCCCACTGGCATTTCAGACCTTGCCAACCATCTCAGCACCTGTGCATCTCAGTACCCTTCTCATGGAGTTTGGACACTGCTCCAAAGAGAAAGATCCATGGAAGAAGATGACCCTGAATCATACAGTGTCATACTGCTTTCAGCTGCCTTATCATTGTCCTCAGAACATCCCAGCATCCAGCAAGGCACCCCTAAGCTTCTTACTCTTGATTTCTGTACACTTGGTGCCTTTTGGAACAGCAGAAGGGCAGCATCCAAGGTGTTTTGAGCCTGCAACAGCTTTTCCACATAAAGGAGCAATGACTGCAGTGAAAACCTCTCCAGAATCCCAGAGGCTCCCTGTTCATGCACCCAGGGTCCCCTTCAGTGCAGGCTGCTGGCAGCCAGCAATTACTGCCACCACTGAGCCTGCTTTTCCATCAGCCCTCCCCAAGGCCTACAGCAGAAATGGACTTCTCTTCTCCAAAGGGATTTCCTCTGCAGGCATCTTGCCACATCTGCAGCAGCTGTGCTGTTTCCCCACCCCCACATCCATCCTGATTTAAATAGAAAAAAACCAAGCTAATTAAAGGGGGAGTGGAAAAGACTAATCCATTTTTTCCCACTCCCCCATCCTCTGTGTTATCCCATATCACCCTGGTGCTAACAGGGCTCTCTTTACACATTCTGTATGGTACAGAAACTCCTGAAGTATAGGAGAATTTCAACATGCATGCCTATGTCATTTAATACAATTTTGGCTGCTCAGCCCTTCCTGTTTGAGGGAGGGCCACATTCCCATCCCCTCATGATAAGGAATTCTGCCATTTGAATTCCTGAGCCAAGGATCCATAACTAAATTTACATTTACTCCCAAACACTCTCTGTGCACCCGAGGGTCAGCCAATACAGGGTGGTGATAGATCAAAGACTCCACTGCTGATTTTAAGTTATTTAAAGTAAAAACAAACCTCCTCACCCCAATCTGTTGAAAGTACCTAGGGGTGAAGAAGGGAAAACACAGCCAGGGGGAATGTCAGTGGGAAATAAGGCCAGAGGAGGTGGAGGAGAGGACTGTTTATAAGTGTCTAATAAGCCTGTAAACCCTGGCTATATCTCTGCATGCATGCATTCCTTTGCTGATACAGGATGCACACTCCATGTAATGCTATTCTTGTGAGCCAAGAAAATCTGCATGTAATACAGCAGGAGAATGCTAATGACCTTCAGCTGAGCTGGAATCCAGCAGTACTCCCCTTTATCAAAGGTAGGCTTCAGAGCCAACAGTCAGCCTTGGGGTTCCTCATGGAGCTGTTAATCAGAGGACACAACACGACCACACATGTCCCAGTTTGTGCTAGGTGCCCCCCAGGTGTACAGGAGAATTCTTCCCAAATATCCCTCAGGCTATAGAAAAGGTATTTTTCAGGCAGCACTTTGTCAGTAAGAGAAAAGCAATTTCAAGCCCCTCCAAGTGATGAATCCTTGAAGCAATATGGGTTAACCAGCTCATCCAGCACAGACTACTGAGTGGTTGGCACAACCAGCAGCCAAACATCTGTAGCCCAGCTCCCCACACCACCCTGGCCCCACCAGGCTGGGGGGACACTCCCTGGTCTTACCCAGATCTCTGATGAAAGCCATGTGTTACCCACCCACACTGTTCTCCAGCCAAAAATATTTGAGAGATTTGGAGCTTTTTCAGATGAAAGAAAAATGAATTGGGATACTCCAGACAAGTGGAAAAACAAGATGCAACCCTGTTGTCCTTAGGAGCATGTGAGGCAAAAGCTCAATTTGAATGAAAATCTAAATCAGCGCTTGCACTGTCTTCTCAGTTTATGAACTGATTCAGAAGAAACAGAACAGATTAGTCCTAATTTGCTTTATCTCTGCATTCTCAATCTATTGATTATAATAATTGTGGAAGCTATCTTCCCATTAGCCACAGTTATTACCAAACAGAGCACATGCAAAAGGCAGAGTGGATTTAAGCAGTTTTGTTTCCAGTGTTGGTTTAATGTAGCCTTGCACATTTCCAAGGCACAGAAAGAAAAAAAGAGAGCTTCCATGCCATTAAATTCAAGCAGATTTTTCTCATCATTGCAGAATTTAAGCTTTCAAACCAGACATGTCCACAATGATGATATTTAGGACTGAACCCTGGAGAGGCTTTTCAGAAGTTGTCAGGGCTGAGCCCAGACCACTGTCCTAGTTTTGAGAAAGCTTCTAAAATGATGGAAAACTTTCTGAAGGTCATTGTCCTCTATCAAACACATAATGTAGCACTGTCTGAATATGAGCAGAGGAGTCAAAAATCCTGTGTTCTTTCTGTTGCTCTTCCACTGAACTGATGAGTAACCTTTCAAAAGACATTCAGAATAAATCCGCAAACAGATTTAGCCACTAAAGTAGCCTAAATCCTATTTAAGTCCATAGTTTAGATCTTCAAAAACTGCATTCAGCTGTCACCTAGTTCAGGAGATGTCAGTATCCATAGGCAACTAGAGCTCTTCCTTTGGCCAAGTCTCCCAGAAATCCATACACCTCTGCCACTCCTGCTAGTTTTAATAGATATTTCCCAATTGTACCTAAGGGAAGAGCACCACAAAAATCACAGAGGTAAAAAAATAGTGGCAACAATCTCTTAGTTTTCAACACTTATAGGCTAAGAAGGCTTGCCCAGCATTAGGAAAGTCTTCAGGTGAAACCCCTTCTTTAGGCTGAAGATACCTGAAACCACATTTGAGCTTCCAGGAGTATCCTAGACACATTTGACTGGAGAATTTTTTCCTTTTTTGAAGTACATAGCATTAAACAGCACATGAACCAGAAACCTGTCTTCTCTCCTTCCACACTGACACCCTGAATAGAAGATTACAGGATCCTGATTGCTCTTGCTCAACAGCTAATCCAGTGAATATTGGCTTAGGTGACAAAGAAAAGTAGCTTCAGCATGAAGACATAAGCACCTCTTCCCATCCCCAAAGCCTGAAGACTGGGATTCTCTGAAAGCTCAAATTTATAACACAGTCTGGAAAACCTAAAATTACAGGGATGTGTTAAAATATTGTTTGTCTGTCCCAGCTCTCCCCTGACTTGTCTGTGTAACTCCAGGAGGGACACCAGAGTGAGAGGACCTTTCCAGTGCTGACAGAAGATAGGAATTGAAATCAGGGACAGAATCCAAGGACTGTCCTTGAGTACACTCTACTTGACTGCCTTGAGTTAACTGGGGTTTTTAAACTTTATTTTGGGCTTTTTTTGGGAGCACAGATGAAAACCTGATAGTTATTCTAGGCAGCAGATCAGGTACCTTCCAGACAGAGTGGTGAGGCACAGGCTGCCCAGAGGAGCTGTGGATGTCCCATCCCTGGAATTGTTCAAGGCCAGGCTGGACAGGGCTCTGAGCAACCTAGTCCAGGGGAAGGTGTCCCTGCCCCAGGCAGGGGGCTGGAATGAGATGATATTTAAGGTCTTTCCAACCCAGACCATTCTATGAAGAAAATTGGTATAGGGACTGTACATACCTGCTCTACTTTTTTTTGATATCTGTTTTCACAACTCTTGCTTTATTTTCCTCCATTTTGAAAGCACTATTAATGATTATCTGGTTTTGCACATTGCTTTGAGATCCTTAAATCAAATAAAACCTTTACATCTGCTTGCATTTATTACTAAAGCCAAATCATTCCCGTTTCTTCTCTTCCCTGTAAAACAATCCAGAAAGCACTTAAGCACTTTCCCAAAAATCTGCACCTTGATCATGCAGCATTTTATCTACAAAAATACAGATCTCAGGTTTTTAGTGTGTG
>VWZV01006848.1:1238175-1272670 GCA_013397155.1 Irena cyanogastra | reverse complement strand
TTTTTTTTTTTTTGTTTGGTTTTTTTTTTTTTGCTTGAATGGATAGAAGACATCAGAAGAGGGAGAAAAAAAATCGCAACTCAAACGACCGAAAAACCTTTCCTGGGAATTTTTTGTTGTTGTCTTCCTTTCCTACTCCTCTAGCTGTGGGTCACATATGCAAGTGGCCTGTCATGGCAACATACATCCAAGATTATACCAATATAAATCAATAGTAGATATATTTTAGTTCAATTTTTAATATGCCATTCAATCATTTTTTTACAGAAAAAGAGAACCTGAGCTGCATAGAAATGGGTCACAGTACCTCGTGTTTACTGTAAAACATGAATTAAACCCGAGTAGCTTGGCATATCTTTATAATAAAAAAGGAACTATTAATAAAATTTCATTAAATGGAGAGCTAATATGTAACAGCCTTATATCAGATATGTGAAAACAGAGTTTCATAACAAGGTTGGGAAAAGTATTATCAAGGACCTAAGTAGAAAATCTGTCTGTCTTTCTCGATACTGGAGGAATTTATATTTGAAGAGTGTTCTTTCCTATTGAGATCTTCATTGACTTGTACAAAAATACCACTTTTAATCTCAAATCCCCACTGGCATTTTCATATAAGCACTGAAAATGCTATTGGGCTTTAGAGATTTAATTTAATGAAGGAAAAGTATTTCTATTAAAGTGTGTAATTTTTTTATTTTATTTTTTTTTAAACACAACATCTTCTGAGGAACCAGGGAAACAGGATTATTTTAAGCTCTGAAAAACGGACTAACCTGTGCCCTTGTAGAACTCCTGCTTCACAAAGGAAGCTTAACAGCTGTGGCAAAGCCTGTAGGTGTACTTGAAAAGGGACCCTACTGTCCCAAGTCATCCACAGTGAGAGTGCCAAGCCTGGAAAAGGCAGCAGAAAGAGAAGAAAAGAAATGTCCCCATGCAGTCAGGTTGTTTGTGCTAAACTGCTGCATCATTAAGCTCCATTTTGAAATGTCAAAGATGGGAACAGCTCACCAAATAGTGCTAAATCTTCTGCATTAATAGACTGATCCTCTCATCTGTGCACGTCAGAAAGTATTGGGTCTGGCTGTGTAGGTAACAAATTCACTGCTGGGGTAAATGAAAGCCACCCCATCAGTCTGGGCAGAGCTGCACCACTGGCTCCTGTGATGGGATAGGCTGGATTGTGCCATTTAAGATTCCCTCTACACCAATTCTCACAGTTCTGCTTTTGTGAGGCTAAAAACCTTTGTTTTATCTGTGGATCATCCATGTCTTTCTTGTATGAATATTCATCACAAATCTAAATTCCTTTTCATATTGAGAAAGCAAGTGCACTTGACACCAGGAGGCCTCTCAACAGGACACTGCCAGGGCTGACAAGCTCAACAGCAGTTGTTCTATTTGTGTGCAGAGCCTGCACCAAGTTAGATTTCCTCAATTAAAAAAAAAAAAAGTTTTTTTTTACTTAAGAGCCAAGCCGAACACCGAGTTGCAGCAATGCAAACCTTACAAGTCATCTACTACTACAACAGCTGGGCCCAGGAGTTATATGAAAAAGCACTGTGACAGCAGGAGAGGGTAGAGCAGATATAAACACCTGACTTCTCATGAGATCTCCTACTTATCTCATATTTGGACAGCCAGCTCTGCAGAGAGGTTGTTTCTGCAAGGAGGTGCAGATAACAGAGCACCCAGACACCACCACAAACAAGAAAAAGGGTCACCTCCTGCTTCTGAAGTGAGACAACCTCAGTGGAAGGGAAGTCTGAAGGTCTGTGATGAAACACTGATTCCTCATAACCATGGATGGAGCTGCTGTGGGCTTCACCAGACCCACAGCCCAAAGCAGAGCCTGCTAAACCTCACAGCTGCCTCTCCCAGGTTTAGCTGCCCATGCTGTCTGCTCAACATCCTCAGCCCTTTCAGGTAAGGAGCATTTCCCCCAGGCATGAAGCTGTGGACAAAAAGATAATTGTGCCATTGACCTCAAGAGCTCTGTGATTCCCCTGTGTGCTCAGCCAGCACAGCCACCAGTGTTTCACTCTTTGGAGTTTCTGCGGCTGCCAAGGGAAAGCCAAAGTTGGGATTTCACACAGCTTCCTGCATCAGGTTTGTGACTGGTGCCAAAGGACCTCGTGCTTCATTTCACAAGGTTAAAAAGTCAAACGTGACAAATCTGGGAATATGGGCAATCACCTGAAGTAGCTGGAAAAGTAAATGCACCAGAGTCACAGATGGAACATACAATTAATTTTCATTTAAACCTAATTAAAACAGTGGTCAAAGATCATCCTTGAATCTTTATTAAATAAACATAATGTTTGGTGCATATTTGGATAGCTACACATCTGAGCTTGACACACAGCTATTTTACTCTAATTGGCTCCATTTATTTTTTATTGTGGGTAGCATGATGGACCACATTCTGATTTCATTTATTGCTCCTGAAATAGTTCCATGCAGGTGCACAGCTCAGTGCAAAGACAGACACGGTGTTGATGCTTGGATTAACAAGCATCCAGAAATTCCCATTTCTACTCAAGTGTCACCCAAATGTTTGCAAATAGTTATAGTGCAACAGACTCCTTTTTGGTTTTACATGAAAGCAATCAACATTATTAAAACATTTTTACAGTGGCTGTGTTGTTTCCTTACTAAAGAAACAGGAGATGCACTGGGTTATGCCCTGCATAAAACTGCAGTCCTGCCTCAAGGGCCATCACAAAAGTGGCAGGTTAGTTCCATTCTTCCACAATCTAAGCATAAACAGGAGAATAAAAACCTGCTCTGTTGGCACATGATCTGGATAATACAAAGGTCTGTCTAGTTTGTTTTGTTTATTTTAAAGCATCAGTAGATTTTTTTTTCCAATCAGAAGGCAGCCTGTCTCCCTAAACCAGCTTACCCAGTTTTTGACTCAGAACCATTCTGGAAGGAGTTAATCCCCACCATGAGCAGCCTCAAACTTTGGACACAGGCGCGAACTTCACAAGCGGCCTCTGTCACCTCAGGAAACAGAGCAAAAATCCCAGACTGCTGATAAAAAAACCCTTCTGGGTAAGGCTCAAACCACGAGGGACCATCCTTCAGCCAGCATCAATCTCTCCAGCTGAGGAACGGCCCTGAGTCACTGGCTCATCTCTGATGGCACTGCCAGGGGACAAGGTGGGTGGAAAGGAGAAAACAAGCAGGGAGAAAAGGTTGATGTAGAGCAGCAGTCAGTGTTGTTGGTTTTGTTTTGTTGTTTTTTTTTTAAGAAGCTGGCACTGTTAATAGAAATCCTCCCTCTTCCACTGCATTCTTATGCAAAGCTCAGATCTGAAGGTTACCTGCTTCCCCAGTGACTGGAAATGGAATTTTTTGTAAAGTAATCTCTTCAATCTGTCTCTTCCTGTATTTACAGAGCATAAAAGTAACCATAAAATGCCACCTTTTTTCAGCAAATCTAATCTGCCCTCCCAGTAATACCAGGCCACATGATGATTATCTCATTCTCTCTTTGACAAGTGTAGACTTATTGGCTGGTCATTGTCAGAAAAATGCATGTCTCTACATCAGATACATAACAGCAAAGACAAATAAAAAATAAGAAACACTGAGCATAGGTAATAGGAGGCTGATGTCTCTGCCTGGTGACCTGTTCTGCAGAGCCAGTGACACAGAGCAATCTGTCATTTTCTCTGCACTGTTTATGCCTCTTCCACTCCTCTTTTCCACTTCAGTTTCAGACAAGGAAAGAGGTAAAAAAGGACAAGATGAGTAAAGAAAACTACTTCTGCATGAAGGGCAAAAAATTATCAAGCTCTTAACAAAAGGAAAGCAGTGAAACAGCCTGGTTTTGGACACCTTGGGATAATCAAGATCTCTGTAAAGAGACAAGGTCAAAGGTTTCTAGGGAGGAGGTTTCACTCGATTTTCTATGGATGGAGACAGACTGAAACAGAAACTCAACAAGGAGGGAGGAGAAAAAAGTATCTATTCCAGACTCCCAGCTATGAAGGACTGGGAAAGAAAGAACCAGCCCTTAGAAAACCCAAAGCACGACTTAATTCAGCAAGGAATGACAAGCAGCCCAAAGGAAGCAGTGGCAGGCTCAGTGGGGATGCTACTTCTGCAGCAGACAGGAGCTGCTGGAGTGCCAGCACAGTGACACTCAGCCCGATGTCACCACTCCCTGCAAGGCACAGCACGACCCTTCCCCAAAGGTTTCACTGCCTGCCTGAGCAGAGCCCAGCCACATCTGGGTCAGGCACAGCGAATGAGGGGCTGAACTCACAGCAGAGCTCTCCTCTCCCATGCCAGGGGGAAACCCTGAACCCCTTACAGCTGTGCTGGCAGTGGCAGGTTTGTACCTCAGCCCCAGCAGCCAGGCTGCACAGAGCCAAGCTGGGCTGAGAGCTCCTTTGCCAGCAGTAGCAACAAATGTTACATGGGGAAAAAAAAAAAAATGTAAAAAAGGTCACTTGTAGCCTCGGGCATAGGGATGGAGAGTTCTTCTGGCTCCCTGGAAAAGCACAGGAGAGCAAAGCCTGACAAAGGAAGTTCTGAGGCTGCAGGGAAGAGATTAGGCAGGAACACATCCAGGAGGGCATTCAGAAAAGCTCTGTCCTTTTGGAATCCACAGGATTTAGATGATAAGGAGGAATCAGGCACCTAACTGCCTTCCTGTACCTTGGCTTTCAACCAGGATTCATCTCACCTGGCTTTAAGCATTTAAGTAAGAGCCAAGCACCTCCAGAGAGCAAAGCAAGCCTTAGTGGGACCAGGCACCCTTTGGAGCACTGCCTGCAAGGGGAAAGTGCAGCCTCCAGCCTGGGCAGCTCAGATAAAAGCCCAGACTTAGTTCTGACAAATCTAGAGTTTAGTCTCTCCCCGCTTCTCCCTCTGTGAAATAAAGGTCAGCCCTCTTCTGTCACAAGCACATCCATGCTTGCCACAGGCAGCTCTCAGTGTGAAAGCTTCATCCTGCCTCTGCTTCTCACAGGAGCTCTGCAGCTGTGGGAGCTGGGCAAAGCCTCAGTCAGGTCTGAGACACAGCTCTGCCAGGTGTGGCACAGCCTGTGCTCTATTCTGTCACTGCCTAACCCGAGCCAGGACCTGGCAACACTCTGTGTTGAGAGAAAAGGCAGCAAGAGTCTTGTCTTTGTGGTGTGGAGAGCAAAGAAATGGGGTGGGGGAAAATACAGAAGTCTTGCTTAGGTCCAGCAGCCACATTAAAGAACCCCCATCACTGTCATTACACTTTATTCCTGCACTTCCATTTTCCAGTATCATGAGGCACACTCCAAAGGCATATTTGCATTGCCAAGGTGTTACCAAAGTGAAGTGAAAGAGCTTAAAGCTTCTTTTATAGACAATGCATCTATTCACGGTAGATAAAGGGATTAAAGATCCTACTAAAATCCATTAGAATCAGGAGTAATACTGCCACATATAGTTTTATTTTGCACTTTTAGTATACCTTTCCTCACAGGATCTTAGAGCACTTGTCAAATGAGAAATTAGGCTCTGCTACTTTAGCAGCATAAAATAAAAACTCTGCTTTCAGATAGAGAGGACAGCTCCACTGACAGCTGAAGGTCACACAGGAATCGAGCCTGGCTTGTGGGTTTCTGCTTTAAAGCCCATTCTCTTTTTCAATTAAGGGGATGACAGTGCCACAGACACACAGCACTTGGGGTAAACATTTGTCTGAGTTCCTCATCTCCTCCTACCATTATCTGCACCATTTTTATTTGAATGCCTCATCTTTTTTTTTTTTTTTTCCAGAGTTTTCTGCAAAATTCAAATGAACCGTGAACAAGAGAATGAGAGGTTTATTGAGCCATAGCAGGCTAACACTGCCCATGTTCCTGCATGATTCGAATACTCAAGTGGCCCAGATGCTCTAACATTCAATTAATGAATTCCAGAAATTTGGGAAGGGGGTGGAGGGAAGAAAAAAAAAATATTACGCAAGATGTTGGCTTTGCCATTGCATTATCCTAGGTGTCTCAGTCTGATGAAGGTTAATGAGGAGAGTTCAAATGCTAAGACATAATTAAATAGCAATAATTAAAGAAGCTGACACTGCTAGAAGCAGCAAATGGAAAAAAAAAGTAAGATCGTTTCCCTTTAAAAGAAAGGAGGATATTTTTGCTGCAAACACAACCCTAGCAGGTTTATGAAATGTATTCCAGAACTCGAGGCAAGCACTCATTAATTGGTGTCACCACCCATTTGGTGCTGCTTGCCTTGCCTTCCCCAATGCCCTTGGCCTGGTTTGGGATGGGATCCTCAGCACAGTGAGGCCCATTTGGCAAGGCTGGACCTGCTCAGAGGGACACGAGCTGGTCCTGGCTGGCACAGAACTGACAGGGGTTCAGACATTCCCCAGATGAGCACATGAGGAAAACTGTCATGAAAACCACTGTAAGACAGGCAATGCCCTGACCCATAATATTCTAGAAGCAGCCAGTGCAGGACATAAAACTGAATGTTTGGAAAACTGGAATATTCAGATCCTAAGAGCTCTGGACATTTGGGTTCATTGGATATCCTTGCTTTAGACTGGCTGGTTCACACAGCGTGAAGCAGAAAGGAGAAGTGAAAAAAAAAAAAAAAGAGAAGCAACTTCTAATTTATTTTTCTAATTAATTTGCAGCTGCTAGTTAACATGCATCTTTTGTTAATGACATCAAAACTTCCCACTGTTCAGAAAATTTCACTGATTTACTGAACACTTAAGAATCACTCAGCACTGTCAACATGGCAAGGACTGCCATGGTAAACACCAGTTTGCCTGCTGTTGAAATCCAGCTCTGCATTAATGGGGAGGGAGACAAGAGGATCTCTCCTAGCTGAGTAAAGTTATGCTTAGATACATATAAGGAAAGGAAAGAAGAATGTGGTGTTAAAAATTCAGTGCAAGCCAGCCTCCCTCAGAAGGTGTCTTTTTTTAAACCAAATTGATTCTGATATTTCACCTTTCTCCTGACCACTGGCTCCTGCAGTACTGGCACAGCATCCATCACTGGAAACACCTAAGGAGCACTAAGTCTCCTTTTGTAAACCTGCCAGCAGCCAGGCAAGGCAAAACCTGCAGCTTTTCTAACAAAAGTGAAAAACTCAGTACCAGAGCAGACAGGTAAGAGCTCATTTTCACCCCAAAGTCACACCAGTATTTGAAGATAGGTCTCAACGGGTGAAAATCCTGTGCACTGAGCTCCTATGAATGCTTTCTTGGGTCATTTTGTCTTTCTAACTAAAATTATGAGGAAAAAAACACTAAGAAAAAGACTAACCACAAGAACAAAAACCCCTCTCTGCCTATCTCCGTTAGGAAGGTGTGCTGCCCTTGTTCAGTGGCGACCAGGGGGAATCTGTTTGCACATGACTGGTGCCTGAGCTTTTGACAGCAGAAATATGTCTCCCATAATATGTTTCTGTCCATCTAAGCTGAAGTGCTCTGCTGTCTCTTTCTACCTACAGATGTCTTAAATTCAAGGCAAGAACTTGGCAGGAGTCTGAAACCAGGCAAAAAGTACTGCAAATATATTCATGGAAGTTGTACATTCTGAAGCTTAGCAGACAGAAACCCAATTATAACTTCATAAGCTCTTCCCAAGGCTGATTCCACAGTGGCAGAACCTGGATAATCAACTTTCTGAAGCTGGTCACAGGAACAAAAAAGCCTTATTTTCAGGACAGATTCAGGTGGGATAAATTCTTCCAGTTACGCAGGAGTTCCAAAGCAATTGACTCCAAGAGATCAAGCACTCATTGTAGCCTTGATACCAGCACAAAAATAAAACAGTAATTATAAAAATCCAGCTGAACAGCCCCAACCCAAAACCTGTAGGCAAATGGCTCTTGACTCAAGAACTCACACCCATGTCAGGATCTGCACCAGCAGAAAGCCAAAGGGTTCTCACGTTAACTTTTCCTGTGATAAAACCACTTGTGCCCTTCAAGGCTTTTTGCAGAGATTTCAAACTGTCAGAAACTCAATTTGCATCCAGAGAAATGAGATAAATGCAAACCATCTTTAGCTTTTAAGGCCAAAACCAGCTGAAGTTCCCATGACAATGACTAGAGGGCATTTAGATACATCTGCCTGCTCATGACATGTTTTCATTCACTCACTGCCTCAACTGCTATACTCAAAAAGCCTTTGCTTATTTAATCTCTTATGTTTCATATTTCTTTTCAGGTTGTTGGAGTTTGTTTTCAGGGGTTTGGGTGGGGGTTTTGATGTGTTTAAGGATGAATTGCTTGAAAAGCTCAGAATGACAGAACACATAACTACCAATTGTGAATTGTTAAGAGCAACATTAAAAAGTCACAATAAATATTTACAGAATTTGCAACAGCAGTCAAGGCCTCAGGTACTGATCGTCAGTCTCCAGAAAATCAAGAGTTAAACATGAACATCTTAACTGTTTTCTCCTTTGAACTGTTTTTAATGAAACAGAATGACCAATATTAATGGCCTTTAAGAGATTACAGGATGCCAAAACTAAAACTGGCCCTTAATAATACAAACCTAAAATCTGATCAGTTCAGGTAGACTATAGAGACAGTAAACTTCCAGAAACAAAGACTTCTAAGAAATACTAACAAATCTCTGCCTGAGAAAGATTTTTTGCTGCTCAACTCTTCATCTCACTATTTCTTAAAAAGTCTTTTCTTGTTTTCAAGACAATTTTTCCTGCACTAAGTGCACACAAACACCAAGATCCTCTAGTCTGCTGTTAGAATAACATTTTCATGGCAGAGGAGATAGGGAAGGAAGGAACAGGAAAAGAAAATAAGGAGGGTACAGGGATCAGTTTCTGTACACCAGCAAAAGACAAGTTTTATCAGGTTGGGAAAACTGATGGAGAAAAAGTCGCAGGTAATTTATATTTTTGTAATCCTACAAACACATAGCTATGATTCTCCTTTTATGTGTAACCTTTTGTTCACCTCACACATGGCACATTCTGCAGGCCAAGAGTTGTACCACTGTCTTTTATTCATGGTTGGGCACTTCTGTATTACTCCAAACTAATGAAACAATGTTATCCTAATCTCCCCTGTACAGCTTATCATCAATTGTCAATTATCCACAGTGTTGGGACAAGAAGAGAAAATAAAGTTGGCTCAGCAAAAGAAATTGATAAGGTGAAGCACGTTTAAATCCAATAAATCAGTCACTGTTTTTAAGATGTATATTTTTGAAAGGTGAATTTAAGAAATAAGGTGAGATCATCAATGTGCCAAAGGGTTTTCAAAACGTTAATATCAAGATGATTCCTAAATAACATGGGTAATTGGCTGGTGAACAATCAAAAGACTTGACTACGCTGCAGCTTCTTTCTTTCTTAGAAGTACATTTAAATGCATAATTTCATCTCTCACTGTTATTTATACTACTTTTACATTGCCTGCATTACAAGAATGTTTTGGCCTTCACATCAGATAGGTCCTCTAGAAACTCAATTATTCACCCAATGAAAAGCTACATGAAGACCCCCCCCACAATGGGGGGATTTTTCCTGGCAGAGATTTCTAATGAAGTGATGCTCCAGTCAAACAAGATGGTGGACAAAAGGGAACATTTGCAGGCAGCACATTCAAAATTATACCTGGACAAAATTAAATTACTATTGAATCATCAATTTCACTATGTCGAGTTTTCTCGTAATTGATGAGGAGGCTATTCTCAATTTTCAGAAGTAATATGGACAATGCAAGGCCAAACACAGCTGTCTCAGACAAAATCAGAAGGTTTTGCCTCTTAAGATTGCCAAAAAATTGTGACATTCAAGCATAATAATTGAAAGTTTTGGCATTTTCTTCAACATAAACACATAGAACACACATGCTGAGTACAGCAAAGAACTCTGATTCTACTTTTAGAAATATATGTAGCTAATGTCCATTCCAGCATTCACCTGATTTTTGGCCAAATGTACAGCATCCTCTCCCTGCCAATGCTAAAGGTAATGCATATCCACCATCACCTTCATTGATTTAAAACCAAAAATAATAAAAATAGGGAAGAAACTACTAAATGGACTTCTTTCTGTTAGTAGGAAACCCTGTATTTATTATCCTAGAGGCCAGGCATATGAGAACAGACACAGTTACAATATTCTTGCCTCATTCAAATGCTTCACAATTTGAAAGAAGTGAGAACAAAATTAAGAAAAGTTGAGCTCTAAGAGGAGTCATCAAACACAGTGGGGTTGAGAGTGATTACCACATAAAATCCTGCCAATACCATTAGCCCTCTGTTTATAGTGAATATGTACAAAGTTTATTTTTCAAAGGCAGATCCTCTAGCATGCCAAGCCTGTTTTTTTTCACGTGGAGATGATGTGTATACTTCAAAAATCACATTTCTAAAGCTGGGAGACATATTCTGCAATGCAGCTGGGAATGCACCCACAGAGTTCTGCTCATTTACATCACACAGTGCAGCAGTCCATGATGCAGAACCTCTGTACTATCCACTCCCCCTTCCACATTCAACTGCTAACAACTCCATACTGGGAACCAAGTGTGTACACAGAAAACTCTCCTCAACAGGAAGAAACCCATGCTAAAACTCCATCAGATTTGTATTTTACCTGGGACACCCTGCCTCCCATCCTTCAGGAAATAGGAATACAATATTACAGTGAGCCACCTCATAGTCCACTCTCTTCCCTCACTCCCTTAAGCATGAAGACCAATTATATATGGTTTTTAAATTCATTCTTTTGGTAATAAAGAAGCTCTTTATCAGTGATTGCATGCATTAAAGTGATGTCCCCTGGAGGTATAATTCTCCTCCATACTCATTTTAGCATCTGCTGCACCAAGCTGTATTTACAATCTCCCTGTGTACTAATATCTGACCCTTGGCCTTGAGGTGGGAATGCTGATTCCCCAGCTTTATCTGACAATTCTTCTTTTCCTGCAGTGGCCTCCAAAAGTAAATGAAGATTAGTCTGCTTTCAGGGCTTATTGATTAAGCCCTGTAAAGGATGGTGGTTGTGAACTAACTTGGGTCACAGTCACTTAAAGAGGTCTGGGGAGCCAGAGCAGTCATTTTCCTGCAAAGACAACTGGAACCACAGAAGGACACAAGCAAGATAAACACACCTGGGGTGCAGGGGCAGCTGGTGCTTTGTGCTGCAATAAACCACACAAACAGAAGCACGTTTCCTTCCCCCTGCTTTAAAAACCCTCTGGCCACTTTTTCCCTTCAGCTCAGGAAATGGGGGTGATCACAATCTCCAAGATGCTCCTGTGTGCTCACATATTTTCTTCTTGCACAGTGCCTTTCATCAAGGATCTCAAATTACTTTTCAAACAGTGATTAATCCCTACCTGAGATAAGCATTCTCACAGACACAGGAGGACACAGTGCTCAGCAGCTTATCCAAGGACACAGAGCTCAGGAGCTGTGGAGCTGGAAACCAAACCCAGCCCTGGCTAGGGCACAGGGGATGAGACCTCCAGAGCACACCTCCAACCCACGATATTCCCTGCACAAACACATCACCCCTCACTCAAAATAGCTTCATAAACATCTTTGGTTATTAAATAAAATCATCATGGGCTTCAAAATACAATTCATACATCCTATAGCAGCAGCAGCAGTGGAAAAACATCACATTGGAGAAGGCTGGGAAAAGTGGCCCTGACAAGAGTTTCAGGCTTAAATTGGCTCTTGCTGAAGACAAGAACACATCATCTATCACCTCCCAATAGAGTCAAACCCCAGATCTAAGCCCAGGCCCCGGGGAACAAGCACAAATAAGGGGATTTCCTCTGAGGAGGAAGACAGTGAAGAGCAGCACTCTCCACTGAGCTCTCAGTAGGGAAAGGGCAGCAGTGGAAACATGAACTCAGTGTTTGTGGGCTGCAGCTCTGACTGAGGCAAAACCATTGAGCTTAATACTACAAAACATCAGCACAGAACCATCACTAAACTTGCACAGAGCAGCCATTTCTTAAACCTGTGTCTAATATTTCACTCAATTCTCATGAACTAAGTATGCTTGTAAAGTAGCCAGCAGGTATGGGGAGAAATACAATACAAATACATAAAAATATTTCAAATTTTTGTGGGTGATGATGAATAAAAGTGAATTGCTTATATAAAGTGCTGTTTAAACTTTAAAACAAGACAGGAGTAAAACATTCAAAATTTGAGATAAATCATATTTTAAAGCGGCAACACAAGGGAGAAACATTTTTAAGTACGCACAAAACTTTGTATTTGTATTTTAAGTATGCACAAAACTTTGTAATACAAACTGAAGAAAATATAGAAAATATTAATTGAATAAAAAAATCAGTGCAACTTGTGTGAATATTAATAAGCAAATTGCTGAAGTCTTGCAACTTCTCCTTGTGCAGTTCCTGAACATCTGCCCTGCTGTAACTTTTGTCTCATCCTGTGTCCACAGTCCCCAACCCACACACAAATCCCTCACCTCTCCTGCCCTCTGCCCCTGCATTGGTGATGCCATCCTGCTTTCTGCCTGGAGCTCATACCTTGCCATTAAACACAGTAATTGGACTCCAGCCTTCAGCACAAAGAGTTTCAGGTATTTCTTCTGGACCCAAAGCAGATTTCTGTGGTGGCTGGTCAGTAAAGCTAACAAACACTGACTCCAAGTGAAGGGATAATATGCCTGCCTTTCTCACTGCTCACTACACAATTCTGCTTCCCACTTACTTTGGTCATAAAAGAGCAAAACAAATCAGAATTTCTGATGTTGTTTCGTTTTTTCCTTCTAGGTCACTTCAGGAACTAAAATCATACATCTTATACAAAATTATCACCAAAGTGACACATTTTGGCCCCTACAAAAGACTCTGCAATGAGCTGTGCTGACAAACACTGTGGCTAACAAGATGAGGTCAGTTGAGTTTCTGGTTCTGCATTGACATTCTTCAGGCTGCAGAGCAATGTGCAGCTCACAATCATTATTTCATTAATATCTAAAAACCTTGAGAGGCTATTGTGAAACAACCACTGAGAAAAGATGCAATCAGTAAGTATTTCAAAGCCAACACATGGGAGCCAGCAGAGGAGAGGGATCCGAACCAGCATTTTTTGTGCAGGAACAGGTGTCACCACTCTTCTACACCCCACAGAGCAGCAATAAGGGAGAAAAAAGTATCTGTATATACTATAATGACTTTTTCTTTTCATGCGCACTTGGATGAGGCTATTTATGGAATTCAAAGGTTGAAATATTTTCTTTCATATCAAAACTCTTGGAAATAGTGAAAAAACATAAAATCAGATGTCATTTCTCAAGATGTTCCATTGGACTAAGGGTTGACAACTGATTTTTCTGGGCTCAGAAGCAGGTCCCAGGCAGGATTTAAGGCAATTGTCAAGTTAAACCCATTTTCTTCAGTGCACCTTTTGTCTTAAAAGGAAAAGAATATATATTTTTATACCAGTATGTATGTATGTATGTATACAAAGGCCAGCACTTCTGGCTGATTGAAAGGTTACCTGCACAAGAAGTCTCTGTTGCAAGACTCCTGAATCACTGATAATCAGTAAGAAGAGATGCAAGGGACATATGCAAGGGAGAAAAGACTGAGTAAGCAGAGTTCCTCAGCATCACCCTAATATCTAAATTTGGAAAGAACAGTAAAAGCCACTCACACTCGCTTCACTGACGTGATTCAGCCAAACATCTGGAGAAACAAGTGTTCAGAAAAGCTCCTTCTCCCTACCTTTCTATTTTCTGTTCTTCCATTTTAGGATCCACTTTCAAGTGATGCTGGTTATTTCGAACAGGCCAATTATATTCTTGAACAGGATTATTTCCCCTTTGCAAAATATGGCCACTCCTGTTCAGCAGAACTTGAATCCACTTGATTTTTCCAAAAACGAGAACACACACCCTCCTCATTCCCCCTCTAAGCCTACTCCTCCTCCATTTCATCTCAAAAGGCACCATTTGGTTGACATTCTGCACTGTGGTCTGCTCTGAATTTCAGTGGCTGGGGGATAAAGACAACCTCCTTTTCCTCAGCAAAAATGTGCAGAACATCCAAGAATAAAAGCCCAGACCCATGATCAAATTTCCCAGTCCTGAGAAGCCTCTCACCTGGGACAATTCCTGTGGTTCAATGTGCTCACCTTGTGAAACAAATTCTCTGTGCTTAGATCTCAGCCAAAGCTGTTTGGGCAGGATGGTGTTACTGCTCCTGGTCAGAAGGGCACACCAGAGGCAGCCAGCAGGGCTCAGCTGATGCTGGGCAAGAACTGGATGGGCAGGCGGAATTTGGCCAGGTCTCATGAGGTCAGGCACACTTGGCCAGCACTCTCTCTGTGTGAGATTATAAAACCTGGCTCTATTCCATGTGTATCACACCACACAAGGCAATATTTTAAGGAATTGCCCTCAAAAATCCTCACCACACATTTGGATAAGTGTCCTAGATGAGGAAGGCGCTGAAGACTTGTTATAATCAGATGTTTTTTAACAAGCTCTGCCTGCACGTCCCTCCACAGTTCTGGTTCAAGATCTTAATGTTTATTTCTTACACACAAGACTCCTAGTTGACAGAAAACAAACAAAAAACTTTGCCCTGAAGCAAGATACTTGACTGCTGCAAAGATGTTTAACTTTCCCTTTGTTCTTAGGCTGGGAGAGGAGGGGGAAAGAGCTGAAATTCCTGGTTAAAGTTACTCTCATCATGCTGCATCAGAGCTGGCTAAATCAGTCACGCTGCATTACTCTACATGGCTGATTTAGCCTCCTATGATGAGTCACTGCAGTCAAGCGTCAGCAAAGAGATGTGCTACTTTAGAAAATGAAAAAAAATCAGGGCAGGTGCTGCGTGCCCAATTTTGCCTTTCAAATGGATTTTTTTTTGTTAATTTTTAAGCATGGTAGGAGTTTATTTGATCAGCTGTGACTGTTCAAAAAAAAAAACAAAACTGTTATCACCTTCATTCTTTATTAATTTTTGTCTGGAGGCCCCCAGTGTGGGTGGGACACTGTCACACTAAGCACTGCACATTTGTGTAGGAGCAGGCAGTGACAGCATCCCCTGCCACCTCAGCACAGCAAAGAAAGAGCTCAGAGCAGGAGGAGTCTGCCCCAGGGTTCCCAGGCCCAGACTATAATAGTCCTCTAAATCACCAAAACCCCCGCAAAATTAGTTCTAGTTCCCCTTTTAAAAGGCACAGGGATGAAGGAGAAGGGGAAAACAGAGACAAGGATTTGGGCTACGACAATTAATAGGAAAAGAAGAAAAGTCACGTTTTAGTGACCTTGACATCTTGCCCTTCGCCATTGTCTCTGCAGATTTCAACAAGAGGTCCCCAAATCTTCCTGCCCCAAGAAAAACTGCAATGCCAGCCTTGCCTAGCACATCATCTACGTGCTGTGGAAAAGGGGATGAAGAACAAACAAGTCCCTGTCCCTTTTGTGGAACATTGTCCCTGTTCCCTTTTGTGGAACACAGGCCCCACTGAGCTGGCTGGAAAGGCTTTTTTGGCACTTAAAGCAAAGGTTGGGGTTGTATTTCTACAGAATCCAGAGACTATTTCAGTGCTCATAGATTGCAGAATAATCCCGGAAAACTATATAAATCATGGTCCCAAGATAGATCTCCTCTTCCTTTTATATTTTTCCCTGCCTTCATTTCCTACTTCCTCTCATTTGCTTTTAGATGCCTGGCTAGATTTAGATTAATCTTAGGGCTGAAATGTTACACTGAAGGGTTGCATTAATGCCTGATCTAGCTCCTGCATCCTACTGTAATTCATGCACATCGGTAATAAAAATAATCCTCTGGGAAAAATATAGTGGGGAAAGGAATTTTTTTTTTTAAACTCTGCGACTGTCAGCACATTTTCATTCTAAAGAAAACTAAAAAAAGAGTTTCTAAAAAGATACTGCAGTAGAAACCTTTAATGGAAATATCTCTGGGTAGCTGATCATTCCGATTCGCTACGGACGCAGTTTGTTTCCAGTCTAAAATAAAAGGAGTGGGAAAATTGCAAACCCAAAATATTATTAACTGCATTCCACATATTTCTTTCCTTCATTATTACTTTGCAGTTTCTGGTTTAAGAAGCCAAAGATCAGACTTTTCCACATATTGCAGAACCTATTCAAGTGCCACTTAATCACTTGCCGACAGCTAAATGGGTGCTCCAAAAAGACCCAGTCCTGTCCTCTTCACATGAGCATAATGTATCAGAACCCAGGTGCACCACTTCTAAAAAGCAGAGTTTGCACCAATTTTTCCTACTGTTAAGCCTCTTTCAATCAGCCTTCTAAAATAAGCATATTCTAATTGAACTGCTCGTAACACTTGGCAGCATCTTTTGCTACAGAAAAACTTAAAGTGCTTTTTCCGTTTCTAAAAGGCATCTAGGAAAAATTATAATAATAAAAAAGTTCATCCAAGGCCATAAGAGATCACAGATTTTTCTACAGAATTAATATGCACGATGAAGAATAAACAAGCATTTATTTACAGGGTATATTAATGGAGGAAAGGAAAAGAATTTTCCTTTGCATCACTACACACTCTGACATGAACAAGTAATCATTCAAATGCTTTTAGGAGATGCAGTCTTGCTTGTACAACTCTGGAGTCACAGAGAAATGAATGTAGATTACAGCAGCAATAGAGAAGCTATAAATACACATACTCTGCCAGTCACATCTGGTGGGTTTTTTTAATATAAGATCATGGTATTGATATATTTCTTCTTGCAGATGATTTAAACAGTTATTTAGGATGTCAAGATTAAAAATAGTCTTTTAAAGAGCAGGCAAAGGTATGATGGTATGAATCCTTGACTTCCTTTACGACACTCATCTCAGAAAAAAACCCTGCTTACTTATGGAATATCCCAGCCATCAATCAAAGATAAGATCTTCAAACAAATAGGAAGCTTAAAATAAATTGTATTATGTGGGAAAATAAAATGAAGTACCACACCAATTAATTCAAATGAGTGTTTTGCTGGAAAGGATTAATTTTAACACAATTTGAATTTCAAAGTTAAGGCAGTCTTCCCAAGTCTCCTACCTGTTGTTCATGCCTACCTTATCTGCATTTTCTATTTCACTGGTTTACAGTTAATGTGGGGAAAAGGAGATAGAGTTAGAAATAAAAAAAAAAGGCATGTTTTAGTTGACTTGTTCCCAAACAAATATACAGAAAATCCTCCCTTACCCAACTCAACCAAAACAAGCCTGATTGTTTATGATTTCAAAATGGGAAAGCTCTTTAAGGTCTTAAATTGTCAAATGGTGACACCACTGTCTGCCTACTTTAAACAATTATTCTTTTAGCTTTCTTTAAATTCATCAATTCCTGACATTCCGTCTGCCCTCTCTACCACCTCAAATAAACAAAAAGAGAACACGAAAATCCACTCTCCCAGCAAAGACATTTCTTCAGAATGGAACAGAACTCAGGCAGGCCAGCATTATTAGAGAAAACTTCCATTCCCTTCTCAGACTGGTGGAGGAATCACAGAAAAATTCCGATAGAAGAACGTCTTCTGGGTTTTCTACTCCAACACTCTACTTTAGAGGGACTAACCTCAAAACTGAATGCAATTAAGTCAAGGTGTTTCATTCCCATGCACAGCACAGCTGATCCCCAGGCAGAGCTGAACTTTCATGTTCCCCTGCAAGGCTCAACAGGTCATGAGAACCTTGACAACCTCACAGCAGCCAATCTTTCCACACAAACCAATCACAATTTTCTAACATAAATTCTTTGCCAGATAAACAGCAAGATTTCCTTAAACTAGGGACAAGAAAACTTTTTTCTCTTTCCCCTTATGTTTATCAGATATTTATTGTTGCCATTGCAAAGAAGACAAAACTTTCTAACTCCCAAGTACTTCTGTGCTCCTCTGGAGTGGGGCACCATTTTGTTTTATAACCTCTGATTTTTTATAAATCTTCCCCTGCCCCTCAAACCTCAAGTGAAGGAGAACTGGCGAAGCTTTAGCTTGTGTTTTTCTATGGTTATATTGTGCTCAGCACCAAGACAGAATTCCAGAGGTGGTGAAATCAGCTATAATCCTGACTTCCTCTGCAAACTGAAGAATTCTGAGTCACTCTAAAACTTGACTTACAGTTTGATGCTGTGAGTAATAAACAGAAGCAAATAAGAACATGGTCCAAGCAAGCATCAACATACAGTTTGCAGAATTGTGCAAGCCAAGAATTTGGCCCAATAGATGTTTAACATGAGCAGTAGGCTTTGCAGCATGCTACAACTCAGGACCTTTCAGACTGAGCAAAGCAAGACATATTTCTTGTCTGGCTGTAAACCTTAACTTGGCTCTAGCAAATGCAACTTTTTTAAAAGCAACACTGTAAGAGCATCCAGAGCAGGGCATAACACAACTCATCTTTATTAGGAAGAAAGCATCATTTTTCATGGGGCAAACATACTATATCCAAAAAGAACAAGAAAAGGGAGACATAGATCACTTAATCTTCCAGGAGACAGAGGCAGATCTGTGTGAAAGCTGCCATGGAAGAAAACAGGACAATGAGAGTTGGTGATTGAAACAAAGGGAGAAGCTACAAGCAGAACACTTGAACATGACAAAGGAAAGGAACTCAGCAGTACAAAGATATGCCACACACGTACAGGTCAAGGTAATCCAAGACTGATTTGAGACAAAAACCCTTTCATTCAAAAGTTCACATGGCTATCCTAAAAAAAACCCCTAAACTGCAGCTGCCAAATCATAAGGAAACTTGTAGCTAAGTTTTACTTTACCCACTGAGATCTGTACTGCACCTTCCACTTAGCATGAAGCATTTCCAAGGCTAGCATCATTCCCAGAATAACATTACAATGTGCACAAAGCTATTTGTCAGCCCACAACCAAACACCAAAATTGGTTCTGACGGAACATGCAATTGCTCACCCTGGACAACACTTGCTGTCCAAACAGATAGGGATTTTGTAGCTAAAGGGAGCAATCTTTTAATTATTATTTTTAATCATCAGCACAGACATCTCATTAATATGGATTAAAAAGGAACTTGACGTAACATAATGTACTATGTCAGAAATGAACAAAGGGCCATTCCTTTCTTATCAACAACCATTATCAATTAAAGCGTCCACATTTGGATTTGAGATTATTGCAAAAGACTTAACTTTGGTGAATAATCTGGCTTTCCTAAGTAGGTCAGTGTTGGGTGAATGAAAGATCAAGGAAAGTCTATAATTATTCCCTCAGACAATCACATACTCTCTCTGTGCCACAGAAAAACATTAGGAAGACTGGGTGCTCCATCTTTACATCCCACTGGAGACAGTTCTGTAAGAATTTGACTCACTTCTTTCCACTGAGTGCTCCAAATTTCCCTTTTGCTCTTCCATTTTGACCTTTTGCTTTTCTACTCTTTGTGTTTCAAGGTAGGCCAGACCTGCTGGGCCCAGATGTACCTGGGATAACATTTTCAGGCATGTTCAGCATCACCAAGACCTTCAGTCCACTTCCAGGAGCTCTCGGAGGCAGGGCCAGCAGACACAGCCAGCGGGGCACATTTTCCAAGAAACTAATGCAATAAGCAACAGTGGCTCCAAGTCTGCCAGAGAAAAAGAGGTCACCACATGTTTGGTAACACATCATTAACTCCCTAATTATGCACTAATGGACATCTGATATTTCCAAACCACTCCTTGATGCAATTACACTCCACTCTCCTACATTAAAGGAGAGCTGTAGCAGCATCACATCATCCACCTGCTGCATTTTTTTTTTTAAAGCCCACTTAGTTCAGAAGGAATTAATCCACCAATGATACCAGGCATCAAAATAAAACTAGTTCTTAGTATTTGAAGGAGAAACAAAACACCCCACACCTTTGATCAGCAATGAGTCATTGGTACTGGGTATGAGGAGCAGGAGACTGCTGAAAGATTTCTCCAGATTTTCTCCTTGTCATCCATTTTCTCTGAGGTAATGGATGACAAGGTTTGGGCCAAAACCCATGCAGTTATGCCAGATTCTGCTGAACATGTGTGAGTTCCTGGTCTACAACATCCGAGCCAATGCCAACAAAACACTTCTCTCATGTTCTACCTCAGGACTAATTGCACATGCACCTATTCTGGGGTAGTAACACAGGGTTTGCCATGGCAGCAGAAATTGCTGACTCCAACTCACAGCTAAAAAAAATAAATAAATAGAAGCAACACCACACTTCCATTATTTTTCCTGCTAATCCAAATGTACTCAAAAGCAGTTGCACCCACCACCCCACTGCTGGATATTTACCAGTGTGGTGGGTGACTCCAAAGTCCTGCTACGAAAAATATTTCCCCCTTTTGTGACTTTAGCCAGACAAGCCATCATTTCCCCTTTCTCAGAGTGACCACATGAAGACTTCCCAGGCACTCATGTCATGTACAAAACACTAATAGATACTTTCTGAGTAATACCTGAAATAGAGCCTCAACCCTTCAGGCAGAGCTGACCCAGTGTAGCTCTGGCATGAAAGAGCATTTATACAAAAAAAAAAAAAAAACAAAAAAAAAAAAACCAAAAAAAACACAACAGACCCAAAACCAGTTTTAAGTCATTTATTTTAAGAACAGCCCAGTGTAGCCAAGGGAATAATTTAGCCTCAATGAAACATAAATGAAATCCCACCAGGAAATGCCTGTTTACATCCCAGCCCCAAAGGGCTTTTTCAAAGTTCCTAGCATCCTCAGAAGATTTCACTGCCATGATTTATATAGAGCTAGGGAAGACCTTAGATGAAAATCACATGTGGAAATCTGTAGTGCTGCCAGGTGGCCTCTGGAGGGAAGAAAGTGCTGTGAAACTTCTGGAATGGTTTAAACCTCTGAGCCCCTGCAAGGCAATTTGGATTACACGATGGCCCATAGCAACATGCTGTTCCTGAACACACAGAGCATAAATATAGCAAATCGAGTTAATAGGTTTTGTGCTGCACATCTTGTTTTGTTTGCAGACAGTGCTACTAGAAACAGCTTCCAACCAGCTTTTCTTTTGTGATTGTTTTGGTCCAGCTCATGCCTGTTTATGCAAATATTCATTTTAAATTGGTGACTGTTAAAAGCAATTGCAAGTTAGCAAGCACTGGTCAAGGGCTGGGAATGACTGCTTGGATCAGTTCCCTCCCCACTGCAGACAATCATGTAAGAAAAACCAGGACCAAAGAGGCATTTAATGATGTCTGCTTTCCCACTTTCCTCTCTAGCCCCTTTCTGACCTTCTCACAGGATGTTTCATCTTCCAGCTCCAGTACCAAAAGAGAAAGCTCTCACCCATGGTCTTGACTCTGGGCAGCTGGGCCCAAGAGGAAGGAGTGCCACCTCCAGGGACAGAGACTGCCACAGTCACACGTTTCAGGCAATAAAGCCAAGCAGATTTACTGTGGACAATCCCAACCTCATGCAGCCAGGATTCAAGACAGTGCTTGGCTAGCAAATGATCAAAGTGTGACTGTTTGCCCATAATAACCTACTGCATCTTCTCTTTTTTGCTGAGCTGTTCTTCCTTCTCAAAGCAAAGCCAGACACCCCACAGTATTTCAGTCCCAAGCAGCAGATTATTTACCTCATCCTAGGCACTTTGGGGGTACAGAAACTAGCTGGAGCTTCACTTGGCAGTGCCTCCTGCCTGCTCTGAAAAGGCCCCCAGCAAACACATCCTTCCTTAGCACCAAACACTAACAGAACTCTCCAAAAAATGGCGCTGCATCCTACACGTACTTTGGGTAAATTACACAGCTTTATTTTCTTTTCTAGCTCAAAGGCAGCCAGATAAATTATTCCATAGGTTTGCAACCTTTTCCCATTCTGTGGCTGATTGTTTTACAACCATTTGCAGGCAGCTGACACGTGGAGGAACTGCTCAGCCCTCTCATCAACCCTCCATGTCTGCTGCCCATGTGCAATCCTGGACCTTTTCCAGTCTGCTCAAGGGGCCTGGTCCCTCTTGAAACGCTCCAGAAGACCCCATTTAATCTCAGCATCTGTAAAACTTGTCCCTGTTTAGCTTGCAGTGAGTAAAGAAACACACCAAGGTGTTGTTACTGTGCTGGAGGATGAGGGGGCAGAGAAAAGACAGAGTCATGCCAGAGGGGAAGGGAAGCTGAAAGGGCAGCCAAAGGATCAGGAAATGTATCCAGCTCAATAGACCCAACATCACTTGGGTATCGACTTCATAACAGCATACACAATTGTGAACTTTCCCAGGGCTTTTTACAGATTAATTCATAGTTCACCTGGCACTCCCAGCTCTGCAAGCCTAAGCTCTGCACTCCAGTTGTTAAAAAAATCCTCTCCAGGCTTGGCAGGCAGCACTGCTCCCCGATTTCACAGCTACAGCTGAAGGTGCCACTCACCACTGCTCATCCAGGGAATGCCACCTTGCACTCAACCTCTGCAGAGCCTCCCTGCCAGGGCCAGAAGGGCCGGGGCCCCAACTTGTTCAGCTGTGAGGGGTTTGGGAAACTCAAGAACCCATCTCAGCAGGCAGCAGTGTGTAAGCACTGCAGGGAGCTGTATAGCAAAGGGACTCATTACACACAGGATGGGGAGTGGGAATTTGGGCTAGGAAGCAAGAGCAGGACAAGTTCAATAGGAATTTGGCACATGCATCAGCTCACTTCATTGACACTGAGCCATTGAAAAACACATCAACAAGCAGATCAGGGAAATTACCCAGCTGGGTTGCAGTGCCTGTCTCTCCTGAGTGTTATCATCTCCAAGTCTGAATCCAGAGACACTATGAGAAGAGACAGGGATCTGATGTCCCATCTCCTGCTGATCAGCTGGCAGGTATAGCAAGGAGACATGGGAAATTCCCTTTTTGAATAAAAAGGGCAGTTGCCAGCACCAGCTGATGGGCATTAATGCAAACATGCCATCCCAGAGCTGAACTCAGCCACGCCACATGTCAGCACCCCATTACTGCATTCCATTATGTAAATCAGCCTCTGACAAAAACACAACCAGGAACGAAGGAACCATAATCTTGGCAGGCCCTGCTCTGTCAAGTGCAGCCCCAGCTGCCAGCTCCATGCAGGAGTTACATCCAAGTGCCTGCAAAGCAGGCTGCAGGCTGTGCACTGCTCTCCCTCCACCCCTACTGCTCTTTTATTTACTCTGCACTAGGGGCAGGTCCCTGAGGACTGAGGGAAGGGGATCAAAGGAAGAGTCCAAATCCATACCTTGGAATAGCACACTGCCCAGCACCTTAAACTGGGCCAACCATCCTGGCCCAGCTCCACCTCCCAGGTTAGGTCCAAGTCCACCATAGCTGCTAAACTCAGCCATGCTTTGCACTCCAAAATAAAGAAAATAAAGAGGAAAAAAAATGGGTTTGAAAGACTTATTTAATGTTTTGTCAGGAATACTGAAGTCGCTAAGCACTGAACTTTCCTGTTTATCTTCAGGGACTCAAACCATGCTGCCATCTGCTTTTGCTCACTTCTTATTTGCTCAGTGAAACCTCAAGCTTTGTTTTCAGGAATCCAGGACTGATCTAACTCCTGTTCAGCCTTGGTGCTTTTTGCTTTTCACTTGCTTTCTGCCTGTCCAATGCACTTCCCCTGCAATTCTGCTTTTTTCTGCATGCACTTGTGCCCAATCCCATTTTTCAATCACACCACTGGCTTCATTTCACCTACCACTCTAAATCCAACCTTCCTGCCTCCCACTCACATCTCCCCAACAGCTCATCCTCCCCCTTTACTCCCTGTGCTCCCTTCCAGGCTCCTAACCAGCTTCTCTCTTGTGCTCACTCTTGTGGAAGTCTCACCTTCCACCCATGCATAAAATCTGCTATTTCTTACATGCCTGGCCACACTCCTTTCATTTGTGTCTCTGCAGAAACATTGCTTTGGTGAGACCTTTCAAAAAAACTCACCAACAAATAGTGACAAACAGCTTGAAGACCAAGCTTTGGTGGTCTGACTCACCAGACCTTGCTTGTCTTGGATGCAATACTCACTGCCCTGCTCAGCTCATGAGAGCACTGAAGCAGGGATTGTGATTTCCTGTTCCACGAGGCACAGACCACACTGTCAGGGCCTAACAAACACCAGGCAACCTTTCATTTCCTTGTAATTAGTTGCATCATTTCACTCATGTTACAGAAAGAAAGGCACAAAAGCAATGCACATGATTCATGCTATTTGAAAAAAAAAATAGTGCATCAAATTCAAATGTAGCATCCAGGAAATATTTGAAGAACAATAAATCTTCAAAGACAGCATCGTAAGTGAAAGTAATCCTACTGTAGGGATTACGTGCCCTATTCAGTCAGAGAAAGGGAACTTAGAATAGAAATTTCTGTCCACATTATAGAAATGTTTGGTGGGAATAGGGGGAGGAAAAAGAGAGGAACAGAAAGGACAGGAAGTTTTCCTTTTACTGTGCAATGTGTTGCACATTTTTAGCAACTCAAGATCTCAGAGTCTGTTCCCAGTGTGCCATTGCTGGTTTCACTTTTTGCAGGAAGAATAAGGAACTTCAGAGTCAGAATTAAATGCAGGAAAAGAGACATAAACAACAACAAAAAAAACCCTGGTGATGCTTTCATGGTACCAGGGTAGCTGGTAAAAGGTACTATACAGCCCAGAACTTCTTTTTGTATGTTATGACATAAAATAAACCATATCCTAGTCTCAGCCTCATGGAGGATGGTCACACAAGTGTTTATGACCCCATAACACCACACTCATACCCTTTATGGGGGCTGTTGCTGTCCTCAGCCCTCCTAGTCAATCTACAGCTGACTTTTGCAAGCATCCATGCTGATTTGACAGTGGGAAAGGACAATTCCTGCAGGACACCAACCTTCACATTGAGCCTTTAAATGCTCCTGCAGCTGGGGGTCAACAGTTGTGGTGGCCCTTACCTCCCTCTTACACCTGGGTGTGCAAAGGCCTGGAAAAAGGATGTTGGGAGGCACTGGAGGCCAGAACAGCAGAAGCTGTGTTGGGGAGGGCTCAGCAGGATTAACTACCCTGATATCAGCTGGATGTGTGTCACTCAAAGGGAGAATGTCTAGTTTCAGTCTGGATGATAATGTCTACAAGAGATTTATTCCAAGAGTAAGGAATGAGAAGAAAAGTTCAGAGTCTCGGTGGAGGAAGGGTGAACATCTGGTCTGGGGCAGATGACACTTTTGGAAACGATGGCCATGCAAATCAGCCGTCTGTACGAGCTCAGAACAAAGAGAGCACACAGCAGATGATCTCCAGGCTCATGCTGCCACTTAAATGGGATCTGCTAAGAAACAAGAATGCCATTTTCATCTGCTGCAGATTTGCTTCACGACATGCTGGGCCTGACTGGGCTTCTCTGCTCAAGAAATGAGAAGTTCCTGAAGCCAAGGACATTAGGAGATGGGACATGGTGCCTGCCAAGTCCCTCTTTCCCCAGGATGTGGAGGCTCCCAGCTCATTCTAGATCAGTCACAATGCTTTGGGCAATCTGCCACCTCAGCCTCATTCAGACACCAGCCAAACATCATTATGAAAGCTACAAACTCCTCCACTCAAAGAAGTGAAAAAACATACATAGCACAATCAAGCCTGTCATCTGCCTGGGCTTTGGTTTGTGTCCATGTTTCAGAGTCACTTAATGAAGTGAAAACCAGATTTCGTCTCCGAGTATCCAACAAAGTATGGGGACATGCCAAAACAGACAGCAAGGAAATGTGCTCTGAAATAGCCACAAGCAGGTGAGCCATCACATGAGGGCTCTCTAATTACACCCCAGCAGTGCAGAGGCCACAAATTTTGTAGCACATGTGAGAATCAAAGGGTTTGGAGAATATTGATCTGGGCACAGTCCAGCACAGAGGAGACGCAGGTTGGGTTGACAGGGAGAAGAGAACAAGGCTTATTTTGAAGGACAGTAATAGCTTTTGTAACCAGGAGGGATGATGTAGTACAGCAATTCCTAAATTCCTTGGGAAGGCAAGACAAACACCTCTCACCCTGGCATCAAACCACTGCTCCTTCCAGATTCCTGTTACTGTCACTGAGACATAACAGCTGAGGATTACAGGAGAGTTAAATTGCCATTCCAAAAGCAAAACAGCACAATTTCCCAACATTTTAAATCTTAAATGCAAGGAGAAAGACAGGCAAACAGTTGAGAACCAGCCCTGAATGGAAACTTCAGGGATTTGGGAAAATCCCCGCTCTCCTCCTGCCCTTCTCAAGCCCTTGGCTCAGCAGGCCTTGCTCCCTGATTTAGGGAACAGCTTTAGGGGCTGGGAAACACACACTAAAGAGCCAGTGTCAACCCCACAGCTCCCAGCCCAATTCTGCTCATGGAAAAGCTGAGTGTGGCTGGAATTAGGGCTGAGTGGCAGCTGGATGGACCTTCCAGGCTGTCAGCCCTTGCCTGCTGCTCCCAGCACACCCTGCATGGGAAACTTTGCCGGGGCACTTGAAGAGAGAAGAGCCAAGCCAAAGCCCCAGGAAAGGTCTGAGCAAGCCCAGCACCCTCACAGGAGCACTCAGCAGCTGGGCTTAAACCTGCACAGGGCAAAGTCTGCAGCCTGCAGGTCACATCAGGACCTGTGCAGGCACTGGGTGAAGCCTCCTTCCCAGCAGGCTCCCTCCTCATCACTGACCAAAACCAAGAGGGCATAACCTTTGTCCAAAACCCCTCCTGCAGACAAGCCTGCCCAAAAGCTCTCCTGTGCAGATCTTTTCTCTAAGAGAAAGCTGCTCTTTATCCAAGGGCAGCTAAGTTCACGCTGATATTTTCAGTTTGGGCAGAGCACACTCACAGAAGTGCCCCATCAGCCATCTTCCACAAAGATTTTAGAGGTTCACCTTGGAGGCTACCATTTTCCTGTCAGATTTGGTTAGCTGATAGCAATCAGTGGCTCCAGAAGTTATGATGGCACGCCACAGAAAGGAGGAATAAAAACAAATCATGGGAATAAAGTCTTTAGGGTTGCAAGTCGAGTATTTAGGTTTAGGATTTGACAGGTGCTGCCCACACAAGTACAATCTGTATAAATGCTATCCAGTGGAGTAATCACTATATATCTCAGCTGGCAGCTGGAAGCAGGGATGTAAGTCACAGAAAAGAGTTGTTTCCAAGCCAGCCATCACATAAAAGTAACTCTTTGTGGAGTTTCTCACATGCATTGTTAAAGTTGAGCTGTTGCTCGGAGGTACAAAGCAGAAAACCAACACAATCAAAACAGACTTTCAGAAGGGCAAGGAAATATGCCAACAAATACACTGCACAGGGCTTCACCTTGTCAAGACTTTGGCATGCACAGACTTGAAGAAACAAAGGAAAAAAAAAAAAGAAATCACCTTTTGCCACTCGCTTTAAGAAATTTCCCAGTCCTCTGAAAACTTACAATGAAGTAGCTTGTTTTGTCAGCACTGATAAGCAGCTCCTGGATGGAAGACAAGGCAGCTCTCTGTTGAGCATGGCAATATTTTGTCAGGAAACCAATCAACAATATTAACAGCAAGGAAACTCACTCATTAAGGGAAAGAGATTTCTGCTCACGTTCCTTGCACTGGCAGATGGCCTCCCATAGATTGCACACTTCAAGTCTAGCCCCAGAGAAAGGAACTGGGGGGAACGTTTGCCCTTCAAAATAAATAAGCATAGTTTGATTTAACCTTAGAGGGGGGGAAAAATTAGATCACTCAACTGGCTCAATTGTAAGAACACACAGAAACTACACTGACATTTGGACTTTTTATACTTTCAGAAAATCAAACTGAATTTCTAACTAACTGTCATCCTGCCTCTGCCAAAGGTCTTCCAACTAGATCCAGAATACTGAAACTTGGAGAGAAACAAAGGTGCTGTAATGAAGAGAGAACATTCATTCCTGAGTACCAAAGCACAGTTGATTCCTCACAAGATCCCTGACAACTTCCCATGCACACACAGCAGGTCATTCAACCCAAAATCAACTCAACAAGAAGAAAGCAAAACTTTCTTAATAGAATATTAATTTATCTCCCTGTTCAAGCTAAGAAGGCTGAGAGACAGACAGAAGACTGAGAAGCTTTAGGAATGCTTATTGTTCTAACTCTGACAAAAAGTTTTCGTGTACTTTTTACTTATTAATTCCCTAGCTGCATTTGATAAAGGCTGTTCTGGACAGAGATCAGTTGAATTCCTAATCAAAACCATGACAAGTGGGGGAAAAGAAAACCAATCAAAAAAAAACCAAAAAACCAAACCAGAACCACTTCTGCTTCCCAGCATGAAAAATTTAGTGTAAAATCCCATGAGCTGCAGTCTAATGACATCACACTAATGGAAGAAGAGAAAACCTTCTAACAATTAAAAAGAGCCTTGCTGAGAAAACACAGAGGAAATTGTCAAGCTGTCATTTGTCTCTCAGCCACAGCACATGGGACAGTACTGGGGGCTACTGTACACTCATTTGTCTCTGCAATGGGCTGCACCAGGAAACAATGCAGACTAAACACTGAAGGAGGTATTTCTTTGTTTGCTCTTAAACAGAAGGGCAACATCAGCTAAAGGATGCTGTGATGCCACCCACTGCTGCCTTCAAAGCCCTTCCCATGTCCCTGGTCCCACGCTCCCCTCTACAGCACCTGCACAATCCTGAAACATCTCTGAAAACACCAGAGTTCGCCCATTGCAAAGGAAAAAGAAGTTTGGCTTAATACATATTCAGTTTTCTGATAACAAAATTTGCCTAGACCAGAAAGCATTTTTTTTTTTTTCCCCCACGTCCTGCACCTCCAGCAAAATTGCCAGTGGAGGGCTGGTTCCAGCACCGTGGCTGCTGACACGGTGACGTGCACAGCAGGGAGAACACAGCTTGAGTTTTAGACGCCAGGCTGAGCATTCAGCACAGAAACCTTGTTTTGGCTTTAAACCTGAGCAAATCTGATCTGGGAGTTCACTGATGGAGAATAAATATGGAAGAAACTGATTTCAGATTGTGTCTTTTGAAAGGATGAGTTGACAGGGCAAAAATAGCAAATGCAATGGGTACCTGACTGCCATTGTTACATTTGTTTAAGCAGAGATTGCTGCGATGTTCAGGAGCTGCATAAAAGACTCTGCAATATGCAATCAAGTCACAGGTCTGAAAACACACCAAGGAACATCCAGTAACTGTCACAAATGATAAGAGCTGGGCAGATAAAAGAAGTAATTACATCTTCTTTGAAACTCTATTTTGCTATTTTTAGTGCTTTAATCAAGGGCCCAATTCTTCCACCTTTCTCCACACCAAGTAATCCCTTACTCTTTAATTATTTTCACTAGTATGGCTACGGGCAAACTAAGCTACAATGAAGCCAGACTTAAGGGAATCAGAACCTGGCCCAAAACAATTTGGATGAGAAATAGAGACTGAAACAGCATCATCAGTGGATAAAAACAAAAAAAAACCCATGCCTTTGCCTCTTGGTGTGATGGACCCAGCCCAGAGCTGGAGGCTGAGGTTTGCTCACTGTGATATTTAGCCAGGGGCCTCCCTGGGGCTTTGCTAATCAGACCAACCGAGCAGGATCATGGTCTGATGCAGGGAAACACAGATGGCTATTAAGGATTGGACTGTGACCAACTCATTCACAAATGCTATCAGGCTATCAGACACCAGCCATTTCTGGGCAAATCCCAGAGGAGAGGGGTAAAAGGTGAAGCATTTCTTAAACAGCAGGGTTTTAGTATGAACTTCCACATCAAATCCTGCCGCGAGCGCCAGACCGGGGAGCAGCCCCAGACAATGTCCATACAGTGCTCTGCACTGGCTCAGTGCTCTGAGTCAGGGTAGGAAGAGCCAGAGCAAGGCTCCTTTTAATTGCTGTGATGTGTGTACACCAGCAAAGAGTCCAGCCCTGGAGAGGAAGGTGTGTGAGCAAGACCCAGACAACCATACCTAACGAGTTTGCTTTGCTTTGGAGCCCTGTCAGCACAGCACCTGGAGGAGGCTGTCAGTGCTTTAAACAACAATCACCATTTGTCAGGTTTTGTATTTCACCTTCAGCACTTCATTCCAGTTCCTAGCTCTTCACATTCACACAGTGCATGCTCTGAGCCTTGCTCAGTCACTACTCAGCACCCACTGCCCTCTTTGGTCCCATTGAGTTTGCTTTTTTGTTCCAGGAAAAAATAAAGCTACAAAAACAACCCAGAAGGAACCAGAGACAGGATTAGTGTCCTGCTGCTATTTGTTAAGGTATGTTTCTGTGAAAGAAGCCAAATTTCTCTTTCCTGTCAAGCCTTCTTCTGGAAGAGAGGACATTAATACAAAGAGAAAAAGCTCAAACATCCTTGAGTATAGCTGTTCCAAAACTATCTAAACCAGCAAAATAATAATAATAATAAGCTTGCAGTAAATAAATTAGTTCTTGAACATGATAGGGCATTGATTACCAAGTCTGCTCCCCTAGGAAGCACACAGAGCTCAAGAACCTCTAGGAAAGCTGTCTCCAGGCACTGTGCTGCTGTGCCAATAGCAACCCTTTGCTCTTGATAGTGCCATTTAAAACACCTTGGGGACCAGAGAGGAGCAGTGAGGAAGAGCCCTTCACCAATTGCTGGATTTAGGAAGCAGAATGTTTCCCAAAATTGAGAATAACCCCAGGCAGGCCCTTAGCACCCCCCTTCCCAACCTCCATCAAACAATAAAGTGCCTGGAAGTCTCTCCCTCCCTGCAGCATGATACATCTCCTCTGCAACAGCCCTCCCCAGCCCTGTCCTCTGACAGGCACTGAGAGATTTCCCATCTCCCCAGCCCAAGTTGGGATCCCCAGTTAGGGCTGTATGTGCCTGAAATTCACCTTCTGTGCACAATTTTAGGAACAGATTTCTGGCTTTGGAGAAATCCTGCTGTACCAGTGGGTCCAGCCCAGGTAAGTCAAAGTGCTTCAGCAGAGTAAGCCTACATCAGAGACTTGTAAAATACAGGTGTTCTGCAGTTCACAGCTGTTTGTCACAAATCAGAAGTGCAGTGACACCTCTATCTTACTGCCAGCCCCAGGACAGAAAAGTGCCACCATGAAGGTGCCTGTGGGGCAGCCCACGTGCACAAGAGCAGGGAACCAGACAGGATGGGACTGCAGGCTGGCAGATGCCACAAATGAGGTAATGGGGAAGGGTTCTGAGCACCTCTTCCATCATACACAACACCAGCACTGTGAAGATCCTTTTCCCAGAAAGGATTTCCTGCCAAAGCCCAAACCATCAGCGACAGCAGAGGGGTGCAAGGCACAGCAATGGGAATTAGCTGTACAAGCAGCCCTGGTGTACCCTGACCCAAGTCAATTGAATAAGTGGTGTGTTATTCCAGGCCTCATTTCCACAAGAAGCCATCTGACAGCTGCTACCTCACAAATTGCTCTGTAAAAACAGGTGCAAAACGAGCAGAGAGAGCTACACTTCCCTTCCTTACTGACCTGGAGCACCCAGAAAACATTGCTTACTAAGAATGATGTTTTCAGAGGGCAGGAAAGATTGGAAGGCCCTTCAGTTTCTTCCACAAAGCAAGGCAGCCCTGTGGCAAACCAGACCTGAAGTGTTGTATAGCTTAATTACAACCTGGGATTAATAGAATGGTTTGGGTTGGAAGGGGCCTTAAAGATCATCTTGTTCCAAACTCTCCCCCCACCATGGTCAGGGACATCTCCCACTACCAGACTGCTCACTTGTGAGATCTTCAAAGATCTATAGCTGGAAAGGTGCTAAAAATGCAAAGTGTATTCTTTAAAAACAATAATTATATATATATATATATATATATAGACTTCAGAAAAGCTCTGAATCCAAAGAAAAGTCATGAAAATGCCAAATGCTGCATTTGGAGGAACGAGGCATAAAACACTTCAGAACATAATCACTAAACAAGACAATATTTCCAAACCAGCCTTTTGAAATTGCACAGAGCAAAGGCACACACATCTAGATTCTCACAAGGAAAGAGCAGCTCACCCACTCATTGTTTTGGTACTCTAAGATGATCAAAAAGGCCATTTTAAGTCTCCAAATCCCTCACAAAAATCTCTCTCAAACACATTTCAGGCAGGCTGGATGGAAGAGAAAGAAAATTGTGATCAGAGACACCATGATTCAGGGAGATCTGAGTGCACAAACCTGTGGGCATTTCCACAGAATGCAAAGCAGTAATTAAATGCTTCCCATGGAAAAGAAAGGTTGTCCCTTGGACACTTCTGTCAATCTTCATTTGAGAGACACAGCAGCCCTCTCAGTTCAAGCACATGAGCACTCTGGTTCCTTGCTGGAGTGACCTTAGCTGTCAGCCCAGCCTGTCCTGTTCAATATCTGTAGCTCTGCCTGGTACATTCTGTGAGCATGTGTTGGGATGGGGAGATGCAAAAAGGAAAAAGCACAACGAGAAGGCAAAGCACTGGCCCCAATTAAAAAATTAAACAGGTGTCCTGAGACTGTCAGCCTGAAGATGGAGCATCTACATTTAATTAAAGGGAGAAGTTTAGCAGAAAATGCCACTCCAGCTACTGTCAGAATGCATGATTAATCTGTGATAAAATACCCAGCACTGTCTAACAGGAGCAGACAGCTGGGGGACACGTATTTACACAATCACTTGTTTTTTCTTCAAGATATTACCAGTGACCCTGAGCTTAGTGCCAGTGCATTAAAACAAATTCTCACATCTGGCCTTTTGAAATCTCAGACTTGCTGGAGGCTTTTCCCACACAGCCCCACACAAGAGCACTCCAAAGCTCGGGAAGGGGAAAGCCAAGCACTGGTGGAGGCTGCTGCCTCTCCCCCAGCAGTGGGGGTCACCCCTTTTAGTCTCAGTTCATCAGCCCATCTCCTGCAGTGACCTCAGGGCACGGCTCTTCCTTCAGCTCATCAGCAATGCCAGTCCTCTCCAAGTGATTCCTTAGCAGCCCGTTTCCCTGCCAGGACAGCGGGGCTGCTCATCAACTCCTGCTTCAATTAGTGGGGCTTTCCACATGATTGATACACTCTGCTATTGAGCTGCTAAAGAGCACAATTATTTCTCCTCAGCCATAGAGACTGTTTGGCAAACCATCTGAGTCAGGTAACATGCTCAACAGTGGCCTGAAGTTTAACTTCTCCTGCCCTTCTGATCCCATCTGAAATAACAGCTGCAAGGTCCCCAGTGGCTCTCAGCTAAGCTGGGTTTGTTTCCAGCCCCTGACACTGGAGAGGTGGCTTCCAGCATCTCCCTACATCTTCCCCCAGGGAGAGAACATTGTCTTTTCCTGGCTTGAGCTGCCTGAATCCCCACCTGTAGGTTCAGTTGTGCTTTGCTTCCCCTGGATTAGCTGGAAAGGTTTTAAGCCTTAAACTAACAAGGCTCCGAGGACACATCTGTGGAACTTTGCTGAGTTGCTTCCCTGGATTGACACTCTGACAGACCATAATAGACACAAATGTCTGCACTCAGGGCTCTCACCATCTCTCACAACAGGTACTCTCAGAAAGCTGATATCCATCTCTCTTCACACCAGCAGGTGAGCACATGGGCACACACACAATGTGCCAAACCCTTCCAGTAAGGAGATGATTATTTCCCAAAGCACAATGCAGTGCAACTGGCATTGAACAGCACATTATTTGATGCATCTGACTTCTGAATTTTAGGTCTTAATTTTATCCCTGAGAAAAATGAAAAAAAAAAAAAAAAAAAAAAAAGCAAGAAAAACTACCCCCAACCTCAGCTCTGCTTGATTNGGGAAGGGTTCTGAGCACCTCTTCCATCATACACAACACCAGCACTGTGAAGATCCTTTTGCCAGAAAGGATTTCCTGCCAAAGCCCAAACCATCAGCGACAGCAGAGGGGTGCAAGGCACAGCAATGGGAATTAGCTGTACAAGCAGCCCTGGTGTACCCTGACCCAAGTCAATTGAATAAGTGGTGTGTTATTCCAGGCCTCATTTCCACAAGAAGCCATCTGACAGCTGCTACCTCACAAATTGCTCTGTAAAAACAGGTGCAAAACGAGCAGAGAGAGCTACACTTCCCTTCCTTACTGACCTGGAGCACCCAGAAAACATTGCTTACTAAGAATGATGTTTTCAGAGGGCAGGAAAGATTGGAAGGCCCTTCAGTTTCTTCCACAAAGCAAGGCAGCCCTGTGGCAAACCAGACCTGAAGTGTTGTATAGCTTAATTACAACCTGGGATTAATAGAATGGTTTGGGTTGGAAGGGGCCTTAAAGATCATCTTGTTCCAAACTCTCCCCCCACCATGGTCAGGGACATCTCCCACTACCAGACTGCTCACTTGTGAGATCTTCAAAGATCTATAGCTGGAAAGGTGCTAAAAATGCAAAGTGTATTCTTTAAAAACAATAATTATATATATATATATATGTATAGACTTCAGAAAAGCTCTGAATCCAAAGAAAAGTCATGAAAATGCCAAATGCTGCATTTGGAGGAACGAGGCATAAAACACTTCAGAACATAATCACTAAACAAGACAATATTTCCAAACCAGCCTTTTGAAATTGCACAGAGCAAAGGCAC